>VDFB02251904.1:0-168147 GCA_007258455.2 Sequoia sempervirens
TCAATAAAATAATTCATGAGGCAAATCCAAAAACATTGAAGATTACATGACATGCCTCATAGTATATTCATGTACTGGACAAGTGGACAACCATTATGAACTACAATGTGATGCACCAAAGAAATCAAAATGGTTGTGGTCAACTGCAATATATGTCTTCTTAGCAAAGAGGAGGCAGAAAAACAGCCTATAGACATGGACTCCACTGATAGAAGCAAACAAGGTAATGTGTTAAGAGGAGAAGTGGCCCAGAAATTGTCAGTCATTTTTATTTGCAATTTGTAAAAATGTTTCAAGTCAGTTGTGCTGGCAGTTTGTAACTGCTAAGAAATTGCTTCAAACAAGATAGGACATGTTTACTAGTTTTTTATCATTTGACATGAAGTAGTAGTTGCTATTATGGAGATTTTGAGTTCTGAAGAGGATTTGTTTGCAGTGATGAACTTTGTGTCTTGTTATGTTCTATGAATGAATGGTTATCACTCTCTTCATTGGATAATGCATTTTTCTCCCCTTTATACACACTTATGAAATGCTGAAATGCTCTGAATGGCCTATTTGCATTTATAAATATTTTTCTTTGCATGTAAAATAAACTATTTTTTTATTTAGAATCACATGGCATTTCTTTCAAAACAAATTGTTCTTGGAGTATTCAATCTAAAACAAAACGCTCAAAATTTGTATCTTTGTAAAATATTTTGAGCAGGGCCCTATCCGAACTATCCAGCTATCCCACTAGATAGGGAGGTGGAGTGGGCACAGGTGGGCCATTTATGCTCTCTTCCAGCTTGACCAATTGGAGAGTAGAGCGAGGAACACAACTGATGGAGGTGCACAAAAGTGCTACTTGATCCCCAAGACCCATCCCCTACCCAACCACTTTGAATATTGAGTAATTAGGGAGCCACCCCTCATGATAGAAGTACTTTGTCTTGCATGCTGTTGCATCTCCAATTTTTTCTCTGTAACAAAATTATATAATAACAGCACCCTATATGTGTTAGCATCCATATCCAATGGACACATGAAGAGTAGTTAGTTAAGCCTCCAAGAAGTCAGATGTTGAGCAACAGGAAACTAGGATGCTTAATGATATTACTTACAATGAATAGTGCTGCAAAGATGAATACTTCAAGCAAAGGAAGATAAATGATCTTCTAAGCCTATAGAACAACTCCTGCTTTTAGTTAGCCCAAAGCTATTAAAGATAATCTCATATGCTTTTGAGGCTAGAAGATTGAAGGCAGGAAGATAGATCATATGGCATCCCTCCCTTCAAGAGATTGACTATGTTAATAGGAGCTAAGTGGGCACAAGAAAATTTTTATGAATAAGATATTAAAATCCTCTGACTTGAAACTTAAAATAGCTAGTTGACATGACAATGGTCCAACTTACAACTATATGTAAAGGACAAAAGATTATAAAAAGGGAACTTCACTCATTCAATTGTCCACTCGTCATTATCACATGGGAAGTGGTAAAGAGGATCTCATTATATGACTCACTTACAACTATATGTAAAGAACAAAAGATTATAAAAAGGGAACTTCACTCATTCAATTGTCCACTCGCCATTATCACATGGGAAGTGGTAAAGAGGATGTCATTATATGACTCTTGTTTGGGATACTACTACACAATATGTGTGTTACACTCCGATTTTGTTTTACCAATTACTTTTAACTGCTTACATTAAAATGTGTTTTGATATATGATGATGATTATATGTTATTCAACATTATGATGAGATTAAATGCAATGCAATGTATTTCAAATTTTAATGATTATTATTGTTATTGAATCAAGATTATGATGTTGTGATTAATAACAGCCTAACTATTTGATTGGATTTCTAAGTGAAATGCAAGACTAGTTTCTTACCCTCCAGAGGGAGAGGGAGAGTATCATCGGAGAGAGGAATATAGACTTCAGAAATAACAAGTTTATGCCAATTGAGTTGACGCACACGCTCACATAGGTCTACCCTAATCCTATCATTGAGTCAATTATTATGTTTTGTTTAAGTTGGGTCAGTCGAGTCAAAGGGTTAGGTTTTAGCCTAGTCGAGTCTTGGTTTATTCTTTCTTGATAAAAAAATAAAGTATTATATGTTTATGAATCAAATTGTTTCATCGATTTGCCAATCCTGTTTATTTTTCAAGTCAAATCGATTATCATTAAAATGTGTTAAATAGAATATATATATAATATATATAAGAATTAAATTAGATGTGTGTGTGTGTGCGCGCGCGCGTATAAGTATATATATACGATATATTAGATTTATAATCGATTATATATATACATATATAGATAGATAGATAGATAGATAGATGGTGAATTATATATATTTAGATATTATACATAATGCAATTGCTAAATTATTGGCAGATTTGCCATGCTTATAAAAATAAGAAATAATGTAATTTAAATATCAGCCTCGTGGGGCATATAAGCCTCCATCAAAGGCTTGAAAGAAGGCATATAATATGGCATTAAAGCCAAGGTTATGGCCATGAATGAGGCACATCTTTTCTTAATGCCTTGCCAGCCACAAAGTGGTAGTTTAAACAGTTTTTAAATGCTTTATAATGGCCACTGTGAGTCATGTAAGAGTGGCATTCTTGTTACTATTAATCAAGTGTTATTATGAGGCGATAGTTAGTATTTTTAGAATGCAATTAATATGCCAATCATAAAGGAATCAGTTGGTAATCACTACCAATGAGTGGCAAGGAAGCTGCGAGCTTAACCAAGCATAGAGGTTTTTCATTTGGTGATTATTCTTTATGCATTTGGGGGAGATTTTAGAGAGGAGCGACAGGAGTAAGAGAGAGGATTTCATTTTCTTATCACTCTGTTTTTGCATCATTATTCTTGGTGGATGATGCACGACTCTGTGAAGAATAGAGCAGCAACTGTGTAATAACATTTTGGCTTCTTTTACCATTCTGAATGTGTGAAGAGAGCAGCGAACTGTGTATTATTATTTTGGCTTCCATTATCATTTTGGGTTGGTGAAGTGGGCAGCAATAGGCAGAGAATAATTTCATTCTGATTTCCATTGTGTTTTACTTCTAAGTTTGTGAAGAGGGCAGCAATAGAGAAGCTGTCCATTATTCCTTGGCTTATGCTTTAAGTTAACAACAGAGAGGAGTTAGATAATAGCGCTAGTCTGTGAGAATCCAGAGAGCAAGGATACCATTGTTGCTGTTAGTTTATGGTTTTTCTGAAGGCATTTTGTAAACAAAGTCTGTGTTTTCTTCAACATTGCAAGATGAGTTTCTTGGGAAAAGCTGTGCCATTCACTGTGACTGAGATTTTTGGAGCTTCAAGTGCAAAGCAGAGAGAGTAAATCAAGCATGTTTTAATATTTATTATTTCAGTGTAAACTTATAGTTTTTGTTTTATAATTTCCAGTTTTAAAAAAGAGGGAGATTAGTTATTCATTTTGAAGAACAATACAAGTTAAACTAGAGAAAGATTATTCTGATTTTCCCAGTTTGTAACTAGGATTTAGATAATCTTTCTTTCACTCTGAGACGGATAGCAGAGTTGAAAGATATTTCTCTGCTGTGTTAGTGGAAAGATTTATTTCATTTTCTCAGAAAGAGAACAATTCCAGTTTATAATATAAATATTTATATTTATATATGCATATATTCGTTCATACAGAAATATATATGAGAATATATATATATATGTATGGATTTTTATATAAGTTTATGTAAGAGATAAATTATGATATGTGATTATGAAATTAAGAGACAAGCAAGATACTTTTCTCAGCCGAGTTGACTGAATAAAGCTGGCTCTATAAACTGATTTGTTGAAAGATTTTCAAACACTTCAACACAGTATTCTTTTGAACAAAATAAGTTGATATTTTATATTGTATTTTTACCAGAATTGTTATTGTGTTCTCAAGCATAGAACCATAAGGAAAAACATTGAAAAGTATGTAATATTTTAAAGAAGTAATCTTTTGTTGTTGTTCAATATTATTATATTTTACTTATTTGACAAAATGTCTCGAATCGATAACATTGTGTTATCATTGTAAACCATATGTGCATGAAAAAAGGAGAGAAGTTTATTCTCAAGGTTTGAATGCAAGTACTTCAACAAGTGGCAGTTGTCAAGTTCTAAGTTATTACGAGAACGTAACATGGGTGTTCAAAGTCAATAAAACATATCCACCTTAGTCGTTTATCGACATAATGAGTTATTATTTTATCACTGAGAATCCTTTTGAAAGGTCAAACAAGCAAGTCAAACAATCAATTATGTGTTAAACCTTAGGTCAAGGTGGTTTCCAAGTCGAGTTAGAGGTGTGTGAACTTATGACTTCACTTCTTAAGGAAGTGTTTGGTATGTTTCAAAACTTTGGCCAAAGTAATGCAAAAGTCTCTCCTTGCATTAGTTGGTTCATCGTGATTCAGATTGCATATCCAGTCAGATTGCTCATAGTTAGAGACATAGATGCAAGACTCGCCAAAAACTCGTGAGTTTTTTTACAAAACAAGAATTTCCAGTATTTATTCGCAGAAAAAAAACTCGCAAGCGAGCTTTTGGCAAGCTTTTCACAAAAACTCGTGCAATCAGGTAAAAAGTCACACAGCCGCTAAAATTGTCATTTCACTTCTTTTAAGTTGCCGAGTTTTTTCCAATCTGAGTTTTTTGGGCTTGTCGAGTACTTGCGATTGGCGAGTTTTTCAACTATGGTTAGAGATATCTAAAGTTGTATGGTTGATTGGTTATGTAGGAAACAACACTAGAACTCAGATGGCATACTTGTGGTTTCCTTAGTCTATACCCTTCACAAAGGGTGGGGCCACTTCTAGTTGGAAGGTGTGCGGGGGACCACCGATCTATGGTTGGAGGTAAAGTGCTCGAGTGATGCTCTCCCTCTTGCAGACAACAATGCCAAGGCTTGTGAAATAGAAGCATTTTCCAAATATGGAAGACTTGACCTTGTATCATTATTGTATTTTGTAAACTTATACTTGGTAATATATCATGTATGAATTGCAGTTGAACAGTTTAATTTTATTTCTCAAGTTGAAAATTTAATATAATTCAAATTCAAAAGTTGTATTATACATTCTTATTTGATCATGTGCATTAAATGATGTACGAAAAATGAAAAAAAAATTACAATCCTATTTTTAAGCATATGCTAGTATTTACTTCTATGGTAAAAACCTAAGTATTTACTTGGTACTATGAATGTGTATGTTACAATGTGAATGGGTGACTTACTAAATATTGGCTCAGGGGCTGGTGAGGAGGGAATCTCAAATTAAGTTATATGGTTGGGTCGTGAATTTCTCCTATAGACTCTGCCTCATGGGCAAGTAATTTCCAGTCTCTTGAATGCTTAGTTTTATTGGAATAAATTATTTCAAAGCAAATGAACTGTTACTCATTGAAAGTAAGAGATAATTAATATGTTTCTTCCTAATTTCCTTTCCTATATTATGTGAGCTGCTAAATATTCAAGTGTGATTGTTCGAGTTCAGTATTTTTGTTCCCCCTGCCAGCAGAATTTTACTTGAAATTTTTCTTTATCTGTCAGTGGTAGGTAAGTATGAATGTGCTTCTTTCTCCTTTTGAAGTCCAGTTTAAAATCCAAAATCTGTAATCATTTTTTGATCCCAATGGACCCACATAATAGATAGCAATTATTTTACTTCAAAGAAAAGTAAGTTTGAATACCAGAAAAATAACCTTAGAAGTCTTAATAGAAAAAAACTGTCTAACATAAATATATGGGAAATCACAGTTTTCTTTGTACATTATCATCCCTCATGTTTATGATTGGCCTTAACACTTTTTTCAATCATTGTCTTAATTCTCGGAGTTGTTTTGTCAATCATCATTTAACATTTTGGTGCCTTTTAGGCTGGTCCCTTGGGAAAGGGGTTCAATTTATCACTCCATTTATTAATCAATAAACACACAAAACCTTTCAGTTTTGTACTCACATTTAAATAGGGTTAAATGATTTTGCTGCTGTTTAATCCAATAGTTATAGCTGTATAAACCACACATATAAAAGCATGCAATAACATAGAAGATATACCTGAATGGTAGCCATGTATCTAATCAAATCTCCATTAGTTCCTCCAATTGCCGAGAGTCTTAATTCAACACACAACAGAGTCACAGACAAATCCCAAGTCATTGATTCAGTCAATGAATGAAAACAAATATTACTCATGATGATCTATACTGTCTAGAATAGGGCATATACAATAAAGAAAGCACAAAGAAAAAGCTTAAATAATTTATTTTATTTCATCCAAAACTTGAGGGGCATTGATGGGCCAATATTTAAAAATTCAAAAAAAGTGAAAGTAAAATACAAACAAAAACAAAAAAAATCCTAAGACTAGGAATTTTCATCCCTTGTAAAAAAGACACAAACAAACAAATAATTTAATTAATATCCACAAATAACCAAAGTTTGTCAACAGAACTGCAAAGACACCTGCTAGCAATCACTGACAAGGGGGATGAACAACAAGTTAAATATCTCCATTAAGTCTTTCACCTATTTTATATGCAACTTCTTCTCACCATCTATAGACTAGTCTTAAATTATTGCCTTAGGTCAACCCCTCTAGCTTTTGGTTTTGATCTAGAGTTAAGAATTTGGGTTTGGGCATATTTGTGCCTAATACTTTTCTATCATCCTTGTATGTGTTCCTGAATCTTATTGATGTAATTTGGTCACTTGTGAACATTAAATATTTTTTCATTCTTTCTTTCTTTCTTTCTTTCAAACAAGTAGATTATTTTTTTAAAATTGAAAAGATATAGAATTATATTTTTATAAAGGCTAAAAACAGCACTCTGTGTGAGCCAAGTTGGCTGAATGAGGTGGATCTAGATTACATAAACGGATTTTTTAAAGTTTTTAGTACTTTGATATCTGGTAGTAGAAAGCACAAAGGTAGAACACAGCAGTTTAGTAAAATAAGAGCTCTCAAAGTCAAGGGCAGTGAGTGCAGTGAGTATAAATAGCGTTGCAAAAGGACTTCACATATTCCCAAATATTTCTTTAAGACTAAGTAGGATTCTTCCTTGGAAACAAAGGAAAAGTGGATGTATCTTCCTCTTGGTAATGGCATTTGTTTAGACTCCACTGCAGCTGAGTTGACACGGGTCCCCTTGGGGAATCGGTTCCTTTTGAAAATTGAGGAAACCATGATGGATAGCTTGATTAAATGAGTACTGTTAGGGTCTTTTTGTAGTTCCTTGGTTGATCTTTTGCTGCATGCCTTCAGTAAGTTTTCTCTTAATCTTATCATCACTAAGTATATCTCCATATCCTCTTGCATAATATGGAGTTACTGGCAGTTATACCTTAGAATATTTAGATATTCCTACTGTTGTATAATGCATTTCAGCATTAATATCTGGTTTTCCTTTAGCCAATTAACATGAGAAAGTAGCATTGAGATACAATGCTGCAACAAAGATATATCAGCCTCCTTTTACTCCACTTTTAGACTAAGTTGGCGGTCTTGGTATAAGGATGGAGTTCAGGTATGGTAGACGACAATTTTTTTCCTTCCAACAAACAAAATATTTAAATACTTCATAATTCGCAAAAATGAAAATAGTCATTAATTCATAATTCAATGATTTGTCAAATGTCAATACACAATGAAAATTACAATCAGTATTTAATAATCTTCATATTGCTCTTTCATCAAATGCACCAAAGTCAACATTTGGTTCAATTTAATTTGAACCACAATTAGCTGCAGTGCCACTCCCACTAGCCACATCATGTGTAGAAATTGCCTCATCTATAGAAACTTCAGCAAGTTGTGCAAATGTAGAGTCAAAGTTGGCACACTCAACAGTTCGATCCCAATTCTTTGTCACCCCCTCATTGTAATTAGCTGTCTTATGTAACAAGAGACACAAGTTGGAGTGCATGAAGACCAAATCCTCAACTTTATTTGAGCCCAATTAATTGCACTTAATTGAGTGGATGGAGTATATACTTCAATTGCTAAAGAAGAACTCATAACCTATTGAATTTTGTAAATGTAAACAAATCTAATGGTGAAAAATTAAGGGTTCTAAAATTATTTTCAGTCTCAGAAAACTACCAAAACTCAGACACAGATTTTAGACTTCAGAACTACACAGAATTTCTACTTCCAGATTTAAAGATAGTTAATGTGCTGAATGCAGAACATTATTCAATTTCTATGTCTGCATATCATTGAAGGATTCGCTATAAGTATATTAGGAAACACGTCCTCTAAGAGTCACGTCTCATGAGAGGATGTGTCTCCACGAGTCGAGACACGTCCACTCATGGGACGTGTTCTTTTGAGTGCGGGCTAACATACAGTTAACAATGCGTTTAGAATAACACATATACCCTAACAGCGAATAACAATCTACATTTCGATTTAGCATATCAAATATGATTCGCAATACTTCAAAATTCGTATGTTATGATCTTCAGAAATAACGATAAAGTCAATCAGGTATGAAATTCGATGGTGCTTGCAGCAATCGAATTTTAACTCTGACCGACGCTATCTTTCAATAACAAATTTGCATACAACATTTACAATTACAAAAGATTAATTATAAATTATAAATTTATAATATATAGCAGCAAATCAAAAATGAAAAAGTTAAAAAATAAAAAAGATGCATACTTGAGAGAGAATTTTTATTGCAAGAGCCTGCAAATAAATAGAGCCTTGGCCATGTATGTACCATCATTCATGAGCATATTTTTTGTACTTGTCTAAATGCAAACACCGTGATTCCTTGAAGATATGAAGCGGCCAAACTCACTCAAGGCAACATTTTGTATATCTACATCTGGGAATATTCTTTTGAATGTGCTCTTATAGCTAGTAGCAACCTCTTCATCCCTGTATCATGCCACCCTCCTTTGCAAGGAAACTATCTCTTTGCTAGAATACTTTGGGGACAAAGTGAATGCTAGGAGATGTAAGTGCATGGTCATCTTATTCCAACAATCAACAATGGTTCTTTGCAATCTTTTGGATCATGCTCCTTAGCTTCTATTATGGTCCTTATTTTTTCAACCATGAAGTCCATGCATTTCACCAAGACATGGGTGATTTGTATCAACATACCTAATCATGTAGATGATGCGCTTAGTGAAACTCAACACATGTTCTACACAGATCACCACTCGTCATCTAGGATTGATGCTTTGAATTTTTGGGCTCCCTCTGTACTTGATTGCTTCCATAGACTCCAAAGATTGTTGATGTCCATAACGCTCAATGCATCTTGCACCTTCAAAAGTTGTCTTAAAACAATTGTGTATGATGCAAATAGAATTTTGGCAACTTAATATGGTGTAAAAAGAAAATTAAAATATTAAAAGGTAGATGACATGCCATATATCAACAGTTTAAAAATAAAATTATCTTCAACAACTCCAAATTGGATAAGGTCCTAAAGATGCCTTGTGACATGATGATTAGTCATAAACATTTGAATCTCCTCAACCTCCATGTAGATTTTCTTAACCCACTCAACCTTTATGCCAATCTTTTGCAATATCAAATTGAGCGAGTGGATAATAGATGGTGTCCAAAAAATATGCCCATACGTACCCTCCACTATAGAACCATCTAGCCTACAATGTTTAGTGTTGTTTTGTATGACTTGGACAACATTTTGGGGACCCACCATTTCAATGGATTCCATGAGGATATTGGCAATGAAAGGTGCATCCTCAACTTGCCCCTCATAATCTACTACCTTCAAAAACATCATCTTTTAGGGGACATTGCAATGACATTGAATAGTGGTCTATTTTTGCAATCTATCCATTAGAAATGGACACACTTGTTTGGACCATATATCCTTGATTGCTCTCACTGATGCCTCTACAACCAAGGACTAATGTAATTAGAAGCTGCACTTGCAATGGTTTTCACCATATTTTGCCAATATGGTGATCTAACAAGGTCGAAAGGAAGCCCATTGCCATAATTTTGACGAGTTATTCTCTCATTTGCAACCTCCATTGCTTCATTGTTGAAGGCCTTTTCTAATGGGCCTCTTTTACACAAAAGAAAGTAGGCATTCTCATTTTAGGAAGAGGGTGGCAATGGCATGAAAGGATGTGGGCCAGCCATTTGTGATAAGCAACTAGGACGTTGTTGCAAGCCTTTCTTAGCAAGAGGATGTGCTATTTCCTTTGATCTAGTACTTGTGATGTTGGCATCCTCTTTTTCTTTAATATACCACATTATTTATTGCTTTGGCAACCCTTTTTTATTCAGCCTTTGACAAAATTTTATTAGCAAGTCGGTAATAGTGCACAAGTGAGCTTTCACTCGACTATACAAGCTCCTATACTCAATTCCACATTGGTTATTCCAATGATAAACCCCACCACCAAGAAGTTGTTCAATCATTGTTGTATGTCGCCAAAGAGGTGACATTGTGTCAAATTTAAATGACCTCTCTGCATTGGGGCAAACTGAACAAGAACTACCAGCCATTTTGTATGAACATAAAACAAAAAAATATTACAAATTTATAACTCTACAACATAATAAATTAAAAATTAAAAATCGGCATTATAAACCCTTATTATGCATAAAAGGTTTTAAAAAAAATCAAAATATTCAAAAGTAGAAAAATCTTCAAAAAATATTCAAAACTTTTAAAAAATTAAAGATTCACTCACCTTTGATAGTTAATTCTTCTTTTGTATCTATTTCTCCCCTAAGTTTAACTCTCTTATAACCCTCACCTTCAAAATAAAATGAAGCAACCTTCAAAACCCAACAATGGCAGCTTGGAGGAAAAAATAATATTTTGGTCCTTCGTGTTTGTGAAATGAAAGAAAACAAATCATATGCCGTCACTTCAGAGTGAAATTGAGCTTTTGAGAGAATCTTTTGTTTAAAAAATTATCAAAAAAGTGTTTTTTTTTTTGTTTTTTGGGCCCAAGCATCTTCGGCCCCCTAAGTTTTCCCTTGTTTAGCTTGGGGTGCTTGGGTGGGGCCCTAGGCGAACCCAATGGAGAGCCGACCTTGGACCAGACCCATACAAGTACAAGAGGGGGGTTTTTGAGAGAAATCAGTATGATAGCTTTTAGAGTCTCATTATGAGTGGAGATAACCAAACTAGGTAATGTATCATTGATGTTATAAAATGAAATCACCAGAGAATAATTATGGGGTGAAATGGATGTTTGGGAGGAGTGTTGGTTTATCTAAGCAAGGTAGTGGTAAGAATTGGTTTCAGTGAGGTTTTAGCAAAGAGAAAAGTGGACTTTGTGGGAGTATCAAGGGCAGTTTCCAAAGTAGTTTAATTGGTCTTTAGATTACTTGACCCAGGGGTGAAAACATTTGCAAGCCTATAAAATTTTACAATGTTCTTTGGAATTCGAGTGGAAACCAATAAAGGAAAGATAGAGATAAACCCTATCCTGTTGAACAACAAAGTAATTTGCGTGTTACCTTGCTACATATCCTGTTGGAGATAGTTGTCATTGATGTCAAAGGTAGAAAAATCATTTGAGATTGCCCCTTGAAAAAGTGAAAATGAAATAAATAAATCTGTTCTAATTGCTGGCTGACCCACGTTGGAGTTAAAAAAATAAATTAAATTATTTTCTAACTCATAGGGCTGACCCCTCAAGTGGTGCACTGAAGGTCAATTTGAAAGGGTGCATATTTATTAAGTGTTGCCTTTCTTTACAAAGGATATACACTTTCATGAAGTTGCCCCACTTTGCATGGTATTAAAGAAGTTGATTGGTGGTTTTAAGGCAAGCAATTATTGAATATCTTTCCTATTCAAGGCAGAATTTGAGGAGTTCTAGCAGATAAGGATGGTTTGGAGCAGTCATATAAGCTGATTTAGACCAGACCTTTAAGGCAGATTTATAATAGTTTTAAGGCAGATCTGAAAGAGATTCAAGAGCACATTTATAGAACATCATTCATAGCAGGTTTTTGAATAAGTTGTTGAAGACTTGAGCAGGCCTTTTAAACTTTAAAGGTATTTACTATTTTGTTGTAAATTTATGCCAAAGTTGTGAGCAGTTTTATGAAGGTTTTTTAGCAGATTGGTAAGGCAGTTTATAGCATATTTTGTGAAGGTTGTAAGGAAGATTTGTGAAGCATATTGAAGCAGCGATACTCAAGAAGGAAAACATAATATTCATTTGGAGGTTGGTGCCTCTTAATTGAGCAGATCGGGAGGTTGGTGCCTCTCATTCGAAGAGATTGGTGTCTCTTGCTGGGTCAGTGCTCAGTGGTGGGCATTGGTGTCTCCAGTGGGTTGGTGCCTACAAAGTTTGTATGAGAAGTTGAAAATAAGCAATAGTTTGCCATGGTTTTTTTCCAAAAGGGTTTCCACATAAATCTTGTGTTCTTCTTGTGTTGCATAGTTGTTTGATCTTGTGGGATTGATATTGCTATGGATGTTAAGTTTTGAAAAGTAAAAGATTGCCTTATACTGATTCACCCACCCTCTCAGTATAAGCATTTGCTCATCATATCCTTGATTGTCTATCTTCATATTTTTGAATAAGGATTAGAGTGAGTTCAGTGTTACTCATATAGCTGGTTAAGACCCTATTTTTCCTTTACAGAGCTGTCTTTTGTAAACTTTAAGTGTATTGCATGGTGCAGCAAGATAGGTGCATCTGCTATTACCAATCTCTCCTTGTGTAGCTTTAGAGAGAATACAGGGAATTTTCCTTGTCTGGATTTTGATAAATATTTGTGTACCCATGTTCAGAAAATCTGTAATGTAGGGTGTAAGGGTTCTGGCAAGATTATAGCCAGTGTCTGGATCTGTGATGACCTAAGCAGTACATGATGGAATCATTGAGAAATACATAACAAGATCCCTGGAAATTCCCTACAAAAAGGTTGAATACATTCAAGAGATGAATAAATTAGGTTGCTGACCTACAGAATAGATATTAGGAATGTCAGTCTGGAAACTAAAAATTAAAATTTCTTCATTATCCTTGATATTTTCTCACTTGGTTTTGAACAAACTACTTATCCTCTCCTAATTTTATTTTTTTCTCCACCCACCAAGGCACTTTGAGAATCATAAGAGGGGGATTCAGTTGTAGAAGGAAAATAACAATGAATATTTGCTGCCTTTGTACAGAATAGCCAATCCAGATTGTTCATACATCCCTATGATAAATGAAAAGATTTTTCATTCATAGGGTTGCCTTGGTTTTTGCTTCCCCCAGAACCTGCAGCACCTATAGAGGGATATCTACATTAATTGTAAACCATTGATATAACAATGAAAGTGCTTGAATTATGAAGGTGTGCAGATATAAGGGCATGTGAAATCGATTTATGATATGTGCCATGTGAAGAAAGTGCCTTGAAATCTAATCTACTAGATGGCGTGTTGTGAAATGGGGCGTTATAGACCTTTTATCCCAAGTAAAACGATATAAAGTGAGCCTTTTGAAATAAAGGAGATAAAGGAATATTGTAGTCCCATGCCAAAAGACCTTTTATGAAAAGGAGATAAAATATTGTAATTATAATTTGTGTAAAGACGTTGATTATTGTTATGAATGGGCACTTTGCTAATTACAACTTCCAGGAAAATATTATAAATAGAGCACTGTACTTGGGAACATGGGACCAGGGAATATGTTGCTTAAAAGAGTAAGTCAAGCAATGGACATCGAAGATGGGGCATATAGAGTATGTCCAACCAGGGATAAAAAGTATGTCCTAGATGGTTCCTGGCCAATGCACAGAAAGAAATATTTGACCTTATTTCCTCCATGTGGCCATCAGCCTAAGGGCCTCGACATCTATTCTTCTAGAGGATGACAAGCCAATAGCCCAAGCATTCCACAAATATGAATAGGTAACTTTTGAAATGAAATAAATGTTTCATTTGTATTGTGGATTATAAATGTAATGGTTTCCATGATTGCCTACCTGCAGTTTATCATACCGTTATAAATAAGTAAATAAATGTTTGATAATCAGGAAATAGATTAATAATATTTTGGTATCAGATCCATAGAGGGAACAAACTAGCTGGGAAAAAATATCATTTGTAAATTGTAATAATTTTTTACTAATCTAGTAAAAGGGCAGTCAAACTCTCCAACTTCTAGGTTTTGTTTTAATTCATGTGAATATGCATTCACATTAACACCTAGTATCACAATGGCTATGAGCTGTTGTTAGTTTTCTTAGAAGATATTAGACAAATGATTTTGATAAATTATTTTACAACGTTATTAAAGCCATTAAGGTAAAATAACATATTTCCAAACATAACCATAGTCGTTAAATTTTGAGGAGAAGCAATGGAGAGGAGCGGGAAGAGGAGAGGAGGGGGAAATTTGAATTTTGGAGATGCTACAGGTGGGGAAGGTGATTATTCAGAGGACGCAAATGGATCACTAGTGGGAGGCGACTTGTGGCTAGATAGGTTGTTGCTTCTGTGATGTTGCGACGGCTTCGTGCTAGTTGTTTCCTTCTTCCAGTCGGGTGGAGGTGGTGCTGAGCAAGTTGTTTTCGTCCAATCGGGATGTGACAGTTTTGCTTCTTCGTCGAGACGAGGTCGAGGCTGCTACTATTCCTCTGGTTTCTGACTACTTTTCGGCCTGCCCTTCGCATTTCTTCTTGAGGGTTCTAGTTGTGGCCTTTGTGGGGAGCGCTTGTTTTTCCTTGCAGCTGGTGAGTGTGTGCTTTTGGTTTTCTGAGGAGGTTTGGTTGGAGGATTGGCTTATTTCTGGTCCTATTGGGTGTAATGGGACAGCTTGGGTGCTCTCTTAGCTAGCCTGCTCTCTTTCTGGTTTCTTCTTGGTTTCCCTCAGCCCCTCTCTGCTATTTGTTTGGTGGCGCTTTTTTAGCGGTTCTTGCCCTAGGTGTTTCGTGGTTGCTGTTGGTTTCCCTCTTGTGGTTTGGTGGTGTTTTCCATTGGTTGGTTCTATGGAGTTTTGGCCTATCTTTGGCTCTGACCGACATGTTGGGGTTGCTTGGGTGTTTTATGGTTTGGCCTTCTCTCAGTTTCCTTCTTGTATGGGTTGTTCCCTTTTCCCTCTTAGGTCCTGTTTGCTTCTGCTCTCTTTGGGCTCAGGTCTTATGAGTAGTTGTTTGTCTAGTTGTTTGTCTAGGCTGTTTCTAGATTGTGTTCTCTTGGATGGGTGTTTTTCTAGCGTATTTCCCAAATCCTAGATGTTGTTTCCTTTTGTTGTTGTTTATTGGCTGATGGTTGGGCTGTTTTTCAAGCTTTTATTGAAAACCTAGATGAGTTTTAGCCTGAAAGTTGTTATGGTGGTTTTGTGGCTGTTATTCAATCTTCTTCTCTTGGTCCACAGAATGGTCCTAGTGCTGCACTTACCGAAGGATGCTACGGTCGCTTGTTTGGCCATTGTGCTAGTTTTCTCCTCAGATCCTATGGTGGTGGATTCCTCTCCTTTTGAAGTGGAGATGGGAGGTGATGGTTTTTGGTTTCCTCAATTGTTTATCCTATTGAGGTGGATGCTTCTCCTATGGAGGTGGAGGTTGAGGGGGCTGAAGATCTCAGTTGGCGGTGGATTAGCTGATCGCGACATCCTCTCCTTTAGAGGTGGAGAATGAGTTGGTTTTCTGGTACCAGGTGAGTTTGTGCTGCAGGGAAGTTGATTTTTGCAGTTTTCTACTAAGTATCCCAAAGCCCCTATTGAGGTGGGGTGTGGGGATTTTTTGGTCTTGTTGAGAAATAAGGTCTGGTTGGTGTTTTACACCATTTTGTTCTTTGTTTTTCTAGGATCTGAAATGGATATTCTAAGCATTTGGTTTGCTCACGCCTAGCTGATTCAGGCGATGTTCTCTGTTTTTCTGGGATCAAAAATTGGTGTTTTGAGCAATTGGTTTGTTGACACCTGGCTGATTCAAGCGGGGCTCAAGTTTATCGGCTTGTTCTAATTAGTGATTTTTGTGATGCTGTTTCTGAGCAGTTGGTTGGTTGCAACTTGGCTACTTTGTTGCCTGACTATTTCAGGTGGTTGTTTGTTAGTGTCCTTGGGTTCTTGGTCCCTCTGCTGATTTGTTGGGTTTAAGACCCCTTTGGTTCTTGTTGTTTGCAGCCTAAGTTGCCTTGCTGATCTTTGATGGCTGCTGCTAATTGGCTGCCAATGATTTGCTGATTATTTTATGTTAGCAGCTTTCTTGCTTTGGATTGGGTTGCAGATCCCATCAAAACTGTTTGTACTAGGTTTCAGGGCCCCATCAAAACCCTTTTTTTCCCATAATCAAAATCATATTTCCAAACTTTTTGACATTGAACCACACTTATCAAGCCTTTAATATTATTATATTTAGAGCACTTAACAAATGTCTACATAGAGCTATTGAAAATTACAATGGGACTAAATCTTCTATATACCATAGGATTATTTTAGGTTGTGACAAGTTATTGCTATTAATGGATTACACTTTAAAAAAACTTTCCATAGTTCAAATTAAATGCTAGATCAATTGAAAGTGGTGTATAATTGATTAATGTATGTTTGTGTGTGTGTAAAGTTTCGATAATGTGGCTTTTAAATACAATAGGGTTACAAAAGAATGTAGTGACTGTGAACAAGGATGTGATCATTATGAAGAATCATTAAGGTTGGGAGTTTGGGAAAAAATGAAGTACGCAAACCTATACTAATGTTAAGGTTATTATTATCTTCTAAAGGAATCTACTAAAGGAAAGAGATACAAAATCAACCTCGTCATTAATAAAGGTAAATGTAACATGAAAGTTGCAAGAATTGGACAAAATCTAAATGATCTATTAGTAATTTAAAATTGATGATTATGTGTCTCTTAGGGTTAAACCTATAAAAGGTCTTTTCAAACTTGAAAGATAACATAAATTAGCTCCTCATCATCATGGTCCATTTTAAAAGTGGATTTAGCATATAAATTGATTTACCTCCTCAATTACATAAAGTTCCTAATGTTTTCCATGCCACTTTGCTTTTACAAGTATATTTCTAATATTGAACATGTGATTAATTGGAAAAGTGTAACAGCTGAACCCAGTTGTGAATTTAACATAAGATCAATTGAAATCGTTGATAACAGATTTAGACAATTATGAAATAACTAATAAGACTATTGATGAAGTAATAATTAAATGTTTTCTTTATGCAACTACTGCTACAGTAGAAAAGACTGAATATATTCTTACTCAATATCCTCATTTACTTGACTAAGTATTTATTGTTTGTATGTTATGATGCAAATGCACCTCATGCTATTGAGAGCAACACCTAGATTATATTTGGAGAAATGTTATAGAACTTTTACTCTAAATAAAAATAATTAAAGTGGCCTTTTGTAATAATGGAGATATAAGAACATTGTAATCCCGTGTTAAAAGACCTTTTATCAAAAGAAGATAAAACAATATAATTAAATATTGGAATAAGACTTTGATTGTTGTTATGAACAGGTGCAATGTTAATTGCAACTTTTGAGGAAATATTATAAATAGGGAATTGTAGTTGGGAATATGGCATTGGTGAACCTCTTGGTTGAAAGTGCAAGGTACGGAACAGGCATTAGAGACGGGGCATATAAAGTATGTCCAACCAAAGATACTGAGTATAACTTGGATGGTTCCTAGTCAAGGCTTAAAAATAAATATTTGAAATAATTTCCTCCATGTGGCCATTAGTCTAAGGGTCTTGGGCTTTGTTCTTCCAAATATAATAAAAATATAAAGTTTCCATGATTACTTACCTGCATTTTATCAAACTCTAATAAAATAGTGAAAAAATGTTTGATAATTGAGAAAAAGGTCAACGAAAGTGTGTAAGAGAATTATGAAGTAAAAATAAAGTGTTGGGGGGCCATGGGGTGTTCAAAGGGAAGAAAATAAAAGATGTACTACGAGAAATAATAATTCTATGGGAATATAAAGCCTGAGTTTGGACTTTTCCATTGATGAATTTCAATAATGTATTCACTATATATAAATTTTTCTTTTAGAAAAATAATTGAGACAATAAAAATAAAGTGTTGGGGGACCATGGGGTGTTCAAAGGGAAGAAAATAGAAGATGTACTACGAGAAATAATAATTCTATGGGAATATAAAACCTGAATTTGGACTTTTCCATTGATGGATTTCAATAATGTATTTAATTGTCTATTGTATACACTATATATAAATTTTTCTCTTAAAAAAATATTTGAGACAAGAACCTTCAAGTTAAAATTTCTTTAGAGATTAAATTTTGAATCTGGTAACTCTATAAAATGGAAACTTATGTTTAGGAATCTAATTAGCATTGCTACAAGTGTGCACACCAAACCCTTATGATGACTATAGTCTTCATTACATATTTTTATGTGAGGTTGATTTACCAAAACAATAAATCTCATGTCTTACTATTTCTTCTGGAATATTTTTTGTGAAAAAAAGAGGTCCTTTGTCACTACAATAAACTTCTAAAAACCACACATTTTTGAACTGTCATGTCCACATTTTGAGCTAAAGAAATAATTTAATAATTTAACTTAAATTACCCAAAAATTAACTTTATTTTATATTCATTTAACCTATTGAACCTATTAAATAATGTAATGTTTCTTTAATGGTCATCTTAGTTAGGTTAGATAGTTTCTAATTTCATCTTCACTTAACAATTGTTTCATTTAGAAACATCGTCTTGTAATTTCTTTATAAGGAGCCTTCGTCTCCTTTTGTAAATCACTCAATTATGAATATTAATTATCTTTTCATGGTATTAGAGCTTAGGCTTGAACCTAACTAATTTTTTGCCAAGTTTTTTAATAATCAAAAATTAAAGAAACTTTTTTAGAAATTTTTTGAAGAAGTTGAGAAGAAATTTCGAGTTGATTTTCATGGGTTTGCCTGAGATAAAAATCGTGGAGAAGTTTTGTGAAGTTTTTCAGATAGTTGGTTTCTGAGAAAAACATGCCTATTTGTGAGCGTTTTGGAAGGAAATCGTGATTTTTTTTAGCCGTTTTTCTTCTCGTGTTTTTCTTTTTCGCATCATTTCTACTCAATTCCGTGAATTTTTCTCCTCAATTGCGCAGGTTTTTTCTAGTGGCATTTGCTTGAGCAACAAGAAATCGCAATGGTTTTGAGGAATTTTTGGGTATTTCTAATTGTTATCTCCTGCACATGCGACCAAGGTCCTTTTTTTCTGCTAAATCGCAGGTTTATTCTGCGACCTAGGCGTTTTTAAAAAAACACGTTTTGGGCGATTTCTTTCTGAGTGTTTTGTAACAAATTTTCTCACGCACGACTATGAAATTTCACGGCAGATTTCTCTGCATTTTCTACAACCCGGTTTTTTCCTGATACTAGGCGTGACGGGTTTTGAAGTTTTTTGGACGGATTTTTGCAAGGTTTCTACGCATGACCAAAAATGCATTTTTTTTACAATGACGAGATCTCCTTTTGGCACGCGATTTTTTGGTGTTTGATAGCGATTTTTTGAGTACTTCTAGTGTCACAATTTTTGAAGACTGCTTTTTGTCATTTTCTGGCCTTTTCTCTGGTTCTCGTGGGTTTCCTTTGGCATGATGGGAGCTCTTTCTCTTGCACAATTTTTGGTTCACTTGAAGCATTCGTGGCTCTTCTTTGGACAGATGTTACCAAAAATTGGGTTTGCGGCTTTGTGTAGATTTTCAATTTTTTTTGTGATGGGTTTTTGAAGATCTATTTCTGATAGTTTGATGGGCGATTTTCTTTAAAATTCATGGGCGACCTGCTTTCAGTTTGTGGGTTTGAAATTTTTTTTGGGTTTTCTAATTTTTCACCTTAAAAAATTAGTGCTAGTTTTTAATAATTTTTTTCCTTAAAAAATTCTGTTGGATTTTTTATAATTTTTCCTCAAAAATTATATCTTGGTTTTGTTCGATTTTATCCCAAAAATCGTTTTGTACAAGGTTTTTACTATTTTTCCTCAAAAATGAAGTTTTGTATGCTGATCCATGTCTCGAATTTTTGTGCCAGCTACTCATTGATGTTTCAGTGTCCGGGTTTTCATGATTTTTTCCTAAAAAATTGTCTATGGGTTTTGATCGATTTTTCACCTTTAAAATCGTGTCTGGTTTTGATCATTTTTTCTCCTCAAAAATCATGTTTGGTTTCTTGCTGTCTGTTTTGGGGCATCATGCTCATCTATAAAAGTTTGTGGCTGTTTTTCTAAAGCAATGGAGGGTTTGCCAATTTTTCCTCAAAATTGTGGTTTCAATTTGTGTAGTTGTTTTCGGTGTCTCTGGCTACAAGGAGGGACAACTTTGTTACCCAACATCAGGTTGGACGATTTGTGATGATTCTTGGTTATATCCAGGAGTTCTGCAGATTCTGGAAGGGTTAGTGGCAGGCTCATGTTGCAGAACCTTCTAAAGAGAAGGGGGCAGCCTTCTTTGTTTATGTGGGTAGTTAGAACGATGACCATTAAGGGAGGGTATTAAATAATGTAATGTTTCTTTAATGGTCATCTTAGTCAGGTTAGATAGTTCCTAATTTCGTCTTCAGTTAACGATTGTTTCATTTAGAAACATCATCTTGTAATTTCTTTATAAGGAGTCTTCGTCTCCTTTTGTAAATCACTCAATTATGAATATCAATTATCTTTTCAAAACCTAACCTTCTACAAAATCACATGATATTTTACTATGTTTTGGTAATATGCCAGGTTGAAGCCACTAGGGTTTCAATTTAGATTTTTAATTTAAATAGTTATTAATTTATAATATATTAATCATTATATATAGCATTAAGTATTAACATATAAGTTGTATTATAATTAATCATATAATATATTAATTATTTATGTATTGAAACATTGAACTCGTTTTTGGTCTATTAAGTGCATTGAGCTATAATCTTTATCAATATATGAAGGAAATCAGTAATATGGTACATAAATTTAGTAATATGCATGTCTTTAAAGCATGTTTTAAAAACATTATGTATATTTTAACATTTGATAGATTATATTGCCAAGTCTTTAAAAAATTTGGGTCAATTGAGTAATATTACTGCAATGCAATATTCTTGAGAGTAATCACTATTTCTTATATTAATTTAAAAAGCTAACAACTCTAAAAACCATGTATGAAGCACAACATTATGAGTGATATGTTGTAGAAGTACACTTCTTAACTAATTATGAATACAAAACATGCTTTTGACTTGGGATTTTAGTTACAAATAGGAATACACGTGGATGCATCCACTAAGGTTTTGGCCCTCATTCCCATCCCAGGGACATTCCGGGGACAAGGGATGCCTTGGGGATGTTTCACAAGCGTCCTCGAAAAAAGATTGTATGGGACATCCCTGATCGATGGGGACGTCCCAAGGACAGCATGGGGACGACTGGTTGTCCCCGAGACAGTAGGGGGACATCCAAGCATCCCCCAACCGTCTGAGGCTAGAAGTAGCAGTTCGGGCCGAATTCGGGTGATTCGCGGAGTTCGATTCTTGATTGACAGAAATTTTAGGGGTGGGTTCGGTTCGTCTTGGGTTCGTTAGTACAAATTACAAAAACATGTAAATATATATATAATATTTACATCATAAAACTATAAATCCATAAAATTAAAATAACAAATTTAACATAATATAATAATGTTTAAAATATTAATTTAAATATCATTAATATATAAAACATTAATATATTATGATTAAAAATCTAATTTAAATATTAAATTTTAATATATTGAATAAAAAACAAATTGACATTGTTTAAAAAATAAAATATAAAGACACTAAATTTTATTTAAAAAAGAAAAAATTAAAAATAAACAAAATTTAAAAAATTAAAATCTGAATATTAAAAGCCGAAACTACCCGCTAGGTCTAAAATCAAAGTCGATCAATTATCGGGGTTAGTCGGTTAGAAGAGAAACGCGTTCAAAACCAGGGCTTTAGAAATCACGAGCAAGATTCAAGGAAAAAAAAACCAGGCCGCGATCTTCAAAACTTCAAGTTCGTCATAGAAGGTTGTGATTTATGGCCATCAACAACAAATGAAACACGACCAGGAGATACAGGAATGATAAAGTCCTGTCGACAACAAATGATTCGCGGCCAGAAACAGAGAGAAAGCCGTCAACGGAATGAGAAGAATCGGTAGGGCGAACCAGACCCAAAAACGAAGGACCCAAGTCGAACCCACATGCGAACCGAACCAGGACCCGAACCAGGAGCGAACCAGGACCAGGACCTAGCCCAAAACCCTGCGAACCGGCTACATAGGTCTCGGGGATGGCCAGCCATCCCTTAATTTCCAGCATGTTTTGGCAATAAGAAAACAGTCCGAAATTTTAAATGTTCATTTTTTTATTCTTTCTGAGTGGACCGCACACCCTTCCAACCCTAAAATGAAACATAAAACTTGTTTTGAAAGCCATTTGAGTTTATTTTTGCATTTAAAAAAAAATTGCAGCTAAGAGGAAAGTGAGCAAGAGAAAGAGGAGGGTTTGAAGGAGCTGTTGGATCACAAAAACCAACATTCAATAGCAAAAAAGAAGAGCATTAAGGCAACAACCAGCAAGAGAAGTGAAAGACGTAAGGGATTGGTTGGAGTTCCACTTGATGAGCCAGCCTCTCATACTCTTAGTGGCAGTGACTCAAACTCTGAGTCTAATTTTGATGCAATGTTGGCAGATGCCGATTAGAGGCCGTCATCATACTTTCTATTACTATGTTTTTGACATTTGTGACTTTGTCATTTTGACATTTGTAGTGCAAACTTGTAGCCTTAGGCCATTTTATTTTTAAAATTTTATGTTATATGCACATTGACTCTTTGATATGTATTATGGAAGTAATTAAGTAGTTGTAGTACTATTAATTTGTTTGATTCTCATCACTCATTTGGACTCTATTGTTGTTTTTTACTAAGTACTTTTGATTCTATAATGTATATGTCAATATGATTACATTTGCAACTTTATAAATGTTCATTGTTATCATTATTCATATGAATGTTTGAAATTTGAAATTTCCCTATATTTTTAAAATTTATATATATATATATATATACTATAGTGTAGAAAAATGTACCTTTACATTTTCACTCTATGGTTGGGTCCCTTAATTTAATTGGACTTAATTAAGCCTCTAATTGACCCAAATATGCATTTAAAAGCCTAATTAATCTCGTATTTTGAAAGGGGAACCTGTATTAAACAATTGCAGACATTAATTAAATTGCCTTGGAAATTGAGTGTCCTCGATTTAGGTCCTAGGACCCATTCGCCCAAGGGCGAATGGGTCCTCCTTAAGTTGAGGATCTCAATTTTTAATATGTTTTTGGTGGCATTTCTATGATTCAAATTCAAATTGCAATTATCGGTCTTTGATGTATAATTGACACGAAATTAGAAAATCACCTATAAATATACTCTTTTTATCAATTCAAAACATCTAGCATTAAGGCAACTATCACAAGAGCAAATATTATTGTCAAGAGCAGATTTATCAAGCATCTACAACACAATTCAAGATCTCAACCATCATGTCAAACTTATTTCCATTCATGCATGTTTTTGGAGCTAACATTGTGATGTAGGTTTCAAGCATTCAAATCAAAATTCAAGCATGAAGATCAACATCCAATCAAGCCATTTCATGCAAGATCAAGACCTTAGAGAGATGTGTTAGACTTCAGTCCTCTAAAGATCTCCATTCAAGGGTTTGGTGAGTTGCAACATAGCATTGTTCATTCATCATTCCTTACATTTTATTATTCTTTCATTTCAATGTTTAATTACCAAACTAGGGTTTGACCAAGGCAAACTTTATCCACCAAAAACAAACATTTTTCTCCTCTCCTTGTGTATGTGCAGGTTCATAGGTGAAGAAGGATTGAAATTGAAGATTTCAAAAGTGCAAAATTGCAAAAGTTGTCAAGGCCACAGAAACTTAGATCCCAAATTCATTTCCAAATTTCTAGCAGTTAAACTTGTGGAAAAAGGCATCTCACATCCATCTTTAGAGGCTCCCGAAAATTAAGGAAAAGTTTTGTACAAGGACTCATTCGCCATTTCTAGACACTCAGCAACAACTTTTGGTGACGGGTACACAATGTCTTACCTTTCTCATATCTACTAAAAGTTTGAAATATTTGTTAGAGTTATGCTTTAAATACATGATTCCAGCCTTAAATTGCATATTTGAGTTCATTTACTATTTTATTTTTATCTTGTCCCAACTTTAAGTTCATTGTTATCATTATTCATATGAATTTTGAAATTTGAAATTTCCCTATATTTTTAAAATTTATATATATATATATATATACTATAGTGTAGAAAAATGTACCTTTACATTTTCACTCTATGGTTGGGTCCCTTAATTTAATTGGACTTAATTAAGCCTCTAATTGACCCAAATATGCATTTAAAAGCCTAATTAATCTCGTATTTTGAAAGGGGAACCTGTATTAAACAATTGCAGACATTAATTAAATTACCTTGGAAATTGAGTGTCCTCGATTTAGGTCCTAGGACCCATTCGGGCGAATGGGTCCTCCTTAAGTTGAGGATCTCAATTTTTAATATGTTTTTGGTGGCATTTCTATGATTCAAATTCAAATTGCAATTATCGGTCTTTGATGTATAATTGACACGAAATTAGAAAATCACCTATAAATATACTCTTTTTATCAATTCAAAACATCTAGCATTAAGGCAACTATCACAAGAGCAAATATTATTGTCAAGAGTAGATTTATCAAGCATCTACAACACAATTCAAGATCTCAACCATCATGTCAAACTTATTTCCATTCATGCATGTTTTTGGAGCTAACATTGTGATGTAGGTTTCAAGCATTCAAATCAAAATTCAAGCATGAAGATCAACATCCAATCAAGCCATTTCATGCAAGATCAAGACCTTAGAGAGATGTGTTAGACTTCAGTCCTCTAAAGATCTCCATTCAAGGGTTTGGTGAGTTGCAACATAGCATTGTTCATTCATCATTCCTTACATTTTATTATTCTTTCATTTCAATGTTTAATTACCAAACTAGGGTTTGACCAAGGCAAACTTTATCCACCAAAAACAAACATTTTTCTCCTCTCCTTGTGTATGTGCAGGTTCATAGGTGAAGAAGGATTGAAATTGAAGATTTCAAAAGTGCAAAATTGCAAAAGTTGTCAAGGCCACAGAAACTTAGATCCCAAATTCATTTCCAAATTTCTAGCAGTTAAACTTGTGGAAAAAGGCATCTCACATCCATCTTTAGAGGCTCCCGAAAATTAAGGAAAAGTTTTGTACAAGGACTCATTCGCCATTTCTAGACACTCAGCAACAACTTTTGGTGACGGGTACACAATGTCTTACCTTTCTCATATCTACTAAAAGTTTGAAATATTTGTTAGAGTTATGCTTTAAATACATGATTCCAGCCTTAAATTGCATATTTGAGTTCATTTACTATTTTATTTTTATCTCCCAAAAGTGTTGTTCAAGCATATTTTACCCCGTCCTCAATCATAAGGAAATTTGCAAGATCTCCAATTGGGTTGACTCACCTAGGATTGAAAGTCAATCTTACCATTGGGGGATCTCATTTCCTAATGAAATAGGAGAAAGATAGGTTCATTACACCCCATTTTTCCCATTCTATTTTTAGTAAATTAATGGTGAACCCCATTTGATGAACCCACATTTTTTACCATTTCATAGACATATATATATAGTCGTCCCCTTTGCCATCAACCTGTCATCCCCAAAAATCCCCTAAAAAAATCTCGTCCCTAAAACACGTCCTTCTGTCCCCCCGTCCCAAAAACTCAATGGAACATAGGTTACAAATGATAACAAAAGAGGGTACATTCACTTACAAAGAAGATAATTTGACAAAAGATGATGCATCTCAACATAGTGAGTTACTTACACAAGCACCATATGGTCATTCTAATACTTGGCCCACGTTTGGATGTGTACGGTGTACAACCTAATGTTATTTTGTATTATTTAGTGAAGTAAATAATTCAGGATGGAAATTTGGTATTGCTAGCCACATATTGAATGAATCTCTACATGTTTTGTCTACAACAATACCCCTACATCACTCCTAACACAAAGTGTTTGTTGGTTTTGTTTTATTCATGACAACAAAATATTCATTTAGATTATATCAATGAGATTCATTATCAAAAATGACACCATCTAGGAGGCCAAGCTAAGACATTAATCCTAATAGATAGGAGTTGGAAAGTCCTGGAAAGAAATACATTTACAATACCATCTATGGTGTGATATGTATAGGCTTGCATGCTAGCCTTAGTCACTTGCACAACAATATACAACCTTAAATACAGTTCCTAAAATCACATGCCTTCACATAGTATTAAGGACCATGTTGTGCAAGCATGAACCACCTGCATAGTGTTGAGAACCATGTTGCATAGTCTAGACTCCAAATGACATCCTATTGCCCTTGTGCAACCCTTTGCATCATGCGCCATTCCTGTGGCACTAAGGATCACGTTGCACAACTTCACAAGCAACCCTATCTAAATTTTGTACATATTCACTTACACATGCTACTACACTTGAGATATATTCTAGACCTCAACACAAAATCCTATGCAACATCTTAGAACACTAGGCAAGATTTTAGTTTGCACAAGCAATTATTTAGCACAACTTCTAACAACCTTATCTAAATTCTTCACATCTTCACTTACACATGCTACTACACTCAAGGTATATTCTAGACCTCAATACAAAATCCTGTGCAACATCATAGGACACTAGGAAATATTTTAGTTTGCACAAGCACTCATTTGGAACAACTTCTAAAGCGATTACATGAGAAAGACACATGTCAACACAATGTGCAACAAGGAACCAAGTTTTTGAAAGAGTAAGAGACATAGACAAGAGTTGAACCATCATAAACATCCAATTCCCACAACAAACCTTTCGCCTTCTTGGCCTTGTAATCTATAAGACAATAACTATATATCTATGACATTAGTTAGTAGAGAGATATAGATCAGTGATATAGGATAGACCAAAGAAAATACACATTCATACAACTCCCTCAAGAAGTTGACAATATGCCATGTAGAGAACAAGCAAATTAATTAAATTCCTATCCCTATTCTATTATTCTTCATTGTCTAAACTCTTGTCTCTTTATTTCTTCCACATGCACACAACACATCTAGATCCTCATCTAGAGCATTGTCCCCCAAACCACCTAGAATCTGTATTATTGGTATCAAAGAAGTTCATACTGCATGTTCCATTGAATACGATTTAAGTATCTAAAGCTCAACATCAAACCATGAGACCTAGCAAATTATCTCAATGAGTCCAAATGGAAGAAGCACAACATGTCGTCCATGCAATGATCAAAGATGAAATTGAAAAGGCTCTTCAAGAACAACAATCATTCTTATTAAACCAATTTGCTTAAATCCTCTAACAAGATGTTCCATTGGCAAAACTATGAGGTAAAGCTTTCAATAATTGATTCCCTATTAGATTCCAAGTGGACAAGAGAAAATACACGATCGTACAGCTCCCTTGAGAAGTTAAGAGTATGCCATGTAGAGAATAAGTAAATTAATAAAATTCCTATCCCTATTCTAGTATTCTTCTCTATCTAAACTCTTGTCTCTTTACTGCATCCACACACAAACGACACATCTGGATACTCATCTAGAGTGTTATCCCTTGGACCACCTATGGTGTCTCTTAAACTAACCAACCTTAACTTGGGGCATAGAACCTGACCAAGTTATTAATAGTATGAAATATATCAATCGATCTTAAGCATGCTTAACATCTTCTACAATCACTAGACTTAAAACAGGTACACAAAATAATATTGACAAATTTTAGCTACTATGAGTGTTTAACTTTTATATAATATATTTCAATATCTTAACAAAGCCCTCTGGCCCAATATTTGGAAAAATAGTCACAGCTATCAAAGAAGTACACATAAATAACAGAAACTACCATTGAATCAAATAAACTCACCATCAAATAAGTTCAACATTCCTCTTTGCTAAGCTTTGAAATTGTCCATTGCATGCAAACTTAAGCATGGAAAGTTTTAAGATTGATAGACACACAGATAAATGACATATTCCCAACTTATAAATGACTGAAAGTATAAAAAATGAGAAACATAAACTAATAAATCAGTTACTATTTCTCAAAATATTAATATTCTATTGCGATTGTCATATGCTAATGGAAACAGTATAAGAATCGAGGGCACAGGCAGACACAAAAAAATAACGCATTAAAAATATTGCAGAGATCTACCCAGGAGCTGCAAGATTAATGATTGTGTCTGCAAAAATGAAAACAGCAATGCTCAAAACAGCGCTGGCCTGGCAAGAAGACAACATAGCAATCAGATGCACCTCACTAGAATATAAAATTGAATTCTTTTCAAAAGCAAACAGCAGAAGATAGAACATACCAGAAATACAATTGCATTAATCTTTTGAATAAGTCGTTTCCCATCCATGGTGGAACGCTTACTGTTACAGTGTGCTGTGTCAGTTAGTATCCAACAATTGACTTCAGCTAAACTGTAAAAGAAAATTCCATGGGAGTGACTACACTGGCTATACCAATTCTTTGTCAGATTTGAAACCAGTGGAACAAATAAAATATTAAAATGTGCTTAAGATTGTTTATTTGTTGTACTGCAATTTCAGCCTATGCATTGTCAGAGCCTACACATTGCTCAAGGCAGTTTATTAGATGCTTTTTGTATTGAAAATAGAATCGTACATATTATATTAGTGAATTGAATAAGTGAGTTCTGTAAAAATAGGAAAGCATACTATCCAAAGCACTCAATGAATAAAATTGGTAATGAATGACAAAGGGCAATAAAATAGATAAATTCATGGTACATCATAAGATAAAAATGATATTGATAGCAAAGACAAACCATAAACCAAGGCCAATCCACATTATTCTATGCAAATGATAAGCATAGAATGCTAGATTGATTTGTTCATTGTTAATTGATATTGTGAAAATTGCACAATCTATTGTGCATCTGTGATCTGATTCCCTGGGTGAACCAGAGAATGATCCTGCAAATTAGCTAGTAATGCAACAAGATCATAGAATGATTAAGGAAAACAAACATGCAAACCAAAATACACTTGGATGTGGGAGATTAATGGCAAGTATCCCACTTCTATTCAAGAATGAACAAGATGAATTCAGAGAGAGGTAAGATGTGGATCTGTTATGCCTCTTCTACTTTACAGACTGTACAAAGTAGGTCTTTATATAAATAGGCCATCAGCTAGGCTCCAAGATATGTTAACAAGTGCTGCATATATGGTGCACTAATTACATGGACAGGATAATGTTATATTTCAAACTCGTATGGTGCTATTTGTATTCCAGGAACATGTGGCACAAACACCACCATGTATCAAATGTGCACGGTGCTAGTTGTATAATTGTGTTCTATGACATAGAGACCACTAGGTGGCACACACATATGGAAGCATATTATGTGGATGAGAGTGCCCTACATGTCGCACACCTATGGTCTGACTACACATCAGCATGTGCAGCCCCGTGCAGGACCACAATATGCACGAGATTAGTAATGTTTGATGGCATGCAAGAACTATGCACAGATGCATGAGGGCAATTTTACACATGGATGTGTGAGTACTACGTTGCACAAGTTGGATAAAGCTAAGTGCATAGATGATGCCATTTCAGAGGACATACAAAGTTCCCCTCAAATCATTTATCCTCCATAAAGGACTTATGGTCCCCATTGCATTGATAGTAAGATGAGGGAAAAGAGTGTACCACTTAGCCTAATCTGCATACTACCCAGCCGTGGCCACACAAAAGAGTTGATAAGCATCGTAGTGAGTACAGGTGGTAGCCATATTAATGATGTAATCTCTTATGGCCAGATGTGAATGCATCAGGTCCAATTTTGCAAGATTGTGGACAGCTATAGGTCCCTGAGAGTGAGAAAATATGGCTTAAGGAATTCCACATTGAATATTGGGTGCAAACCCAGGTATTGTGGAAAGTCAATGACAAATACATTATCAATTCTCACCAATTGTGTAGAGAAGGTGAAAGGACCATAGCACAAAGGCTTAATCTTCTAGTGTAGCCCCTTGAAGCATTTCTTTTGTTGATGCAACTAGATTTTGTCACTTACCGGAAAAAGTCTTAGGTGAGTGGTGAGCATTGTGGTGATCTTTGTATTTTGAAGTTAGCGCGTAAGCATCTAATGAACCTAGTGGTGTACATCTTGGATGTGTTGTAGAAAATTTTGTGCCTTGTTGACATCTCATTCCTATGCTCATGTCTCCACTGTGGAAGGTGTCCAATAGGAAATGTCAAAGGTGCTTAAGGTTCCCAAGACATGTTTGGAAAGGACTATGCCTTATAGAATTGTGAAAAGCTCTATTGTAGGCATGTTGTATGTAGAAGATGTTATTATCCCAGGTGTGTGGAAGGGTACTATTGTAGATGCACAAGAGTGCAAATTGACCACCTTTATTTGGTTATTTGTTTGTGGATAACAAGTTGTACACCTAGCTAATTATGTGTCTACAATGTTTGCCAAAAGTGACTAACAAACTGTGGGTCACTGTTTACTCGCTAAGGGTTAATTGCAAGCCTGAGTAAACTAAGTTACAGAATCACATTGAAGCATAACAATCAATCACAAAACAATTGCACAGAAATATGTTTCAGATTCTTATTCATATGGCTGTAATATTTACAATGCATTACATCTGTGCTAGTCCTCGATTATAACACATTCGGCACTATAAATAGTTGGACAACATCGGTTGAGGATACCAATCATCAGCAACTACCCGAGTACTAACTAATGACAAGGACTAATTCCCGACAAAACATTATTCTTTTATTTTATTTATTCTATTTGCTAATTGACTAATTAAGCTGATTACAGTCACAATCAGAGACGATGAGTATTGCTAAGCTAAAGTGGACCCAAACATGAGTCAAGAAGAGACATGTAGCATCAGCCATAGTAAGGTTTTTCTTGAACACCATCATGACGGCCATTTTGGAAAATCTATCGACCACAACAAACACTGAGTGCATGCTGATGGTTAGTCATAGGTAGTCCGCTAAGGAAATCCATGCTTATGGATTCCCAAGGCCATGTTGAGATGAAAAGGTAAGTGTAGTTCTTGTTTGCAGGCTTTATGGTGCTGCAAGGAATGCAAAACTCTATGTGGCACTCAATTTATAGCTTGAAACATCTGCACTCAATTTATTTCATTCCTAGGTGTGCCATAATCATGTCTAAGATGTCTTCTACCAATTCTAATCATTTTACCACTTGAATCATCTGAGATATATGGATATTGATCTTTTAGTTTAACAAAAATACTATTTGTACTGGAAGTACCAACATCATCTCTTCGAGGAATAAATCCAATAGATATACCTATGTTTTTAGCTTTCCAAGCAATGGGTAGTCTCCCTACTTACATTGTCATATCCTCATGTCCTTGAACATCTCTTAAGTGAACCGACTTTCCATTTCTTATTCTTTGACTTGCAAAATAGTTATAAATTTGGCCTTGAACAAAGTTGCCACCCTCTTTTCTTTATCAACAAAGGTCTCAAAAATATCAACCAACGACTTATCCTCCTACCAACGCCAAAATGTTGGCTCAAATTGATGTTACCGAATCACTATGGTCTTTGATAAGTGAATCAAATTAAAACCTTCTTGGCAATGATGCCAAGATTTTGGTGCTCAAAGTTGTTGATTCCCAAATCCCTAAAGCTAAACTTTTTCTTAAGCTCCAGGGTGTCAAACTCAAGACAAAGAATTCAAAATTATGATTAGGCAAGGCAACAATGGACAAATTTACTAAGGTCGGTAAGACCTTAGACTTTAGGCTTTGCTAGGCCATGGGGGGGTTCCCTAAGGTGTTGTGCTAGATACAACTATAGGAAATGGATATATACCTTGACACAAACCATACCCAATGCATAGTACACCCCTACTTGTCTATAACTAAGTGCCTATATGCTGATTTTACAATGCAAGGTTTGACACTTTCATAAAGTAGATAAATTACAATGTAAAGTGTCTGAAATATGGCTTTAGTAACCCCTAGTGTTCTTGTGCACATCTAGACATGGCAATGAGTGAAATATAAAACACTAAAGGAATGAAGTTTAATTCTTAGTTGTTTTGAGTGTGTTGGTATGATGGGAGGTTGAGCATGAAGTCAATGGGTGCCTATATCTAGTTGGGCAAACAAAGGATTAAAGTTTCATACACCAAATAATGTTAGTTTTAATGATCAGATTAATGCACAGAAAATTAATTCAAAATCAGACACAATAACACAGCAGATACCCTGGGAAAACCCTCCTCTTGAGGGAGAAAAACCCAGCAACAAAGATCTCTCTATTATATAAAATAATGACAACAAGTCTCTTTACAATGAGGCCAATCTCAAGGCCAATAATCAGCACCTTCACAAGATGCAATGATAGACAAATAATCTGCACTTCCTTGCAACTCAAATCTGCTCTTGAAGAGTTCACAATCTGACTTCGCAATCTGCTCTTGATGACTTCACAATCTGCTCTTGGTAATTCGCACTTGAGAGAAGAGAAGAGACTTCTAACTTGCTATGGAATGAAATGAGCTTGTATATATACATGATGGTGGAGAGGTCGCACCTCTTCAAGTGCAAGGTCGGCCTTCATAAAATGTAATTACAAATAATATAGATCACTATCAAGAGAGGTCGGCCTCTATGGAAATTCGTGCCTCTTCAATAAATATTAATTACAATAAATAATTACAAAGGAGGTTGGCCATCTTAGAGATATATTGCCATTAAATAATCACAAATAAATAAGGAAGTATGAAGCCCGAAGCTGCAATAACATCAATAAATAATGCAATAACTAGAATCCACTCTATAACACCAAGATAAATGAAATTTACAAAACATCACGATGAACATAACATAGTTATTCAAAAATAAACTTGTATATTCCTTGTATTGATCTACACTTTAAACTCATTCTCTTAGGATTACAACACACCATTACTCCTTTGGAATGAAATCCAAATCATTACGACACAAAAATGTCTTTAACCTTTCACTAGAGATGAACCATAATAGCCTAGAAACCTCTTACTCTTGGTTTTTCTCTACATGTTTTCCCTCCTCTTGTGAATGAAATTCTAGAAAGATATATCATTCAATCACTAATAAACAAACTCAAGAGAAGAACCATAGTCATGCACAATTGCAAAGGTCACCCATGGTTGCTCATGTCACTATTGCATGACCTTTTACCAAAAAACATGTTAAAGTCATCTTCTTTCTAGTCGCATTGACCTCAAGCTCATTAATGTCCTAGGTTGTACTTGAAGGCAAGTAACACTATGATATGTTTTTTGCAGAAACTCAATGGAAATATTGGCATTGCCACCTTGGAGTATATTGCAAGACAAAGCTTGTGAAATCTATCAAATGAACAATTAGGGATTGATGAGAAGACTCTTTAGAGCTAAAAATCACCTACCTCATTAATAGTAGCATGGCAACACTCATCTCCCATTGTTGAATTTTGCATTTGAATATGCATTCTATAATGTCCCCTTCTTCGACCTAGGCATTCGGAGAAGTTCCATTAACCTAGTTTATTCATGTCAGCTAATTCAGAGAACTAAAAAGGGAATAATTTAATTTAATTAAATAAAATTGCCTTACATTAAGGTTGCAAGCGACTTGTATTTAATTAATATTTATAAAGTGAAAATAATATAAAGCCACTTTATGTGGGCTAAAAAGATTATTATTTTAATAAAGGTGAATTTAAATTACGAACTTCTTGCAAGTTCAAGGGAGAGATATTAAAAGATTTGCAAAAGAGAATTTCACATCTTGAACAATTTTATTTCTCTCATTTGCAAGTTTGTACTGCAAATTCAACTACAAACCCTAGAGGTGTTTGGCTTCGGAGATGAAAGATTTCTTCCTAGTCAAATTATGGCGGATTCACACAAGATTCATAGTTGCACAGAAATGGAGAAACTGAGGATTTTGTGACAATTGCAGGCGCCATGACCCCAGGTACAAATTTATTGAGATTTGCCAGCAAATAATAAATTTGTCATTGTGGTGTGCGTGAATGGTGAAAATGGCAAAGATTACAGGTGCAGTGTGTGCAGCAAGAGAATAAATTAAAAATTATATAAATTTTGTACCAGCTGGGTATTACCCCAGCCATACCATTTTCTAGCTCTTAAGGAGGTTGTACTTATTGTAGAGCATATTAAAAAGAGGGAGATGCATTTCATGAAGTCTTTAAGACTTCTCAAATCTCACCATAGCCTTTGATGAGCTTAACTAAAGCTAGCATAGCCTTAATAGGCATTATAAAATCAGCTGCTACCCATCTTGGAGGAAGTCGCAGCTTTTATAGAGCTGCCGTACCATTCAAAGGCAGATGTCCGTCTTGTTTGGGGGTGTCGTACGATCACCAAGGAGAGTATAGTATGTCATATGGAGGTTCATGTTGATTGTTGACTTCTGTAATAAGGTCAGCAACTTATTTTATGGATATTTATTTATTTTGTAATATCAGTAAATTTTGTATGGGAATTTCTGAATGTAACCTTGTATAACAGCAGTTCATATACCTTGTCTAGTGCATATATTATTCAATAAATTTATTTTATTAGCATTTATAGTTGAAAGAATGATTCTATGATGAACATTATAGTACTCTGTCACTATTGTGTTCAAATGCAAATTGTTTGACGAAATGCCTGCATAGTAAAATTGTGGTAAATTGCAAATTTTTGCTTAAATATTTGGGGACAGTATATTACAGTGATATTAGAGTAATGTATTTTTCCAACCAATGGGAATTTGTGAAGAGCACAAAGATATACTGAGAGGGTGAATCAGTATATCTATAAACTTTTACCCTTTACAACCTTTATCAACTTCAAATTCAAACACAAATCAACTATGCTAGAATATCTCAATATGAACAAGTTGACACCAAGATTTTACGTGGAAACCCTTATGGGATAAACCATGGTACAAATAATGTACTTTATGAATTATATATGCTTTTACAAAGAATGTAGGCACCAACCTACTTGAATCACCAAATATGTAGTTTACTAGGCACCAACCTACAAAGAGCACCAACCCTTAATCCTAATTTAGTAGGCACCAACCTACAAGGAGCTTCAACCCCTAATGCTGATTTAGTAGGCACCAACCTACAAGGAGCACCAACCCCTAATGTTCATAGGCACCAACCTACCGGAGGCTCCAACCCCCCACTGCCAAGCACCAACTTAGCAAGGATAATAGCTTCAAGAATAGCGTTCCACCTTCAATGTTGCTTCTTCAACATATGATGGACAATTCTGCTCAAACACTCTTTTTACAAATTTGGTATAATCTTCTCTATGGATCTATCAACTATTCCTCCTCACAAACTATGTTTTCTTCAATTTATGACGACGTCTTTCTATGCCTTCATCAAGATCTTCTTGTCTTCTTCAGAAATCTGCTTCAATCTCCATTTAAACTCTTTCTCTAATCTTTATTTCTGCATATACTCTTCTTATAATTTTTCTTTATTTGCTGATGTATTTGGTATGCTTGTTTTTCTACTCACACCTATTTCATCGCTTCTCAAATGTCTTTTATATCTTCAATGATCTCATAAATGGAGATGTCTTTTGCCAAGAGAGACAACTCTTACTAAATAACACACCACCTCATACTAATTTCTTGCACCCTTTTTTATCTTCTTATTCAACACTTTTTACTCCACACACAACTCATATGTCTTATATGTCTGCTTGTTTTCAGACCTCGAATCTGCTGTGTATTTATTATATACTCCTTTGTTTTTTTTTTTTCTCCACACACAGCACTCTCAACACCCGATTGTGTTTTAAAGATATAGCATTAATTCCATACACACACACACCCTCAGTCCTCCATCTGATTCTTATTTTATATATATATATTGGACAAGCTTTGTGACTTTTAGCTGAAGCAATGTGTCTGTCTGAATCTGCCCTTCAAAACAGATCACACCTTTTTGAAACAACCTTCTTGAGTTGTTTGTATCATATCTTTTCACAAATTAAATTTTCTTTCATAAATTGAATCATGCCTCTTCATTGTGACTTTTATCTTAAAGTTACATTACTAAATCGAAACATCTCATTAAAGCATATTGTAATGAAATCACTTCATCTTCTGTTCACATCATTTTGTTTAGAGGATCATGTCTTTTCAGAATTGTATCATTTCAAAGAAATGATAGTCTTTGTTAATCGCTGCTCTAATTCTTCAAACTATTTTAAATACCATGCAGCAGCATGTGCAAAAAAAGAAAAAATTAAAAATTATATAAATTTAGTACCAACTGGGTATTAACCTAGACATACCATTTTCCAGCTCTTCAAGAGGTTGTACTTATTATGGAGCATATTAAAAAGAGGGATATGCATGTCATGAAGTCTTTAAGACTTCCCAAATCTCACCGTAACCTTTAATAGGCTCAACTAAAGCTAGCATAGCCTTAATAGGCATTATCAAATCAGTTGCTGCCCATCTTGGAGGAAATTGCAGCTTTTATAGAAATTACATACCATTCAAAGTGCTACATCCCAAATTGTGAAGTTACTATTTACCCTTACTAGATAGGGTAAATGTGAATGTAATGTGAATTTTGGAGATGAATTAATGATGCTTGTACCTTGTTTTCAAAATGAATGTTATCTCATTTGATGTTATCTCAGTTGATGTTATTCATGGTGATATATTGCAAAAATGAGAATAGATGGTTATTGAATTGTGAATGTATACTGCTTTTGTTATGAACATATGACTTCCAAAAGCGTGTGTAAGTGGATGCAGGTATGTGAGCCATTCCTCCAAGTGGAAGGGAAGCATCACTCGAGAGAGGAGCTTGGTCAGTTAACTGGTAAAGTAAACTATCTAAGCATACACACACGTCACCGTAGATTGAGTGAACTGAGTCAGTTATGTGGGTTATAGGTAAGTCATCCATAGCTTATATGTTTGCATTGGAGTCTTGTCTACTTCTGTATGCTTTTATGAGTGTTGTTTATCTATGTATCTGTCTTGTGATATTACAATCATTATGGTGGTAACGTTAATGAATGTAACTGGATAGGAAGTAAACATATATACATGTATATAGTATATGCATGTATCCATATGTATATACATATCGATACAAACATATGTTAGCAGACGGATATGCTTATACGAACGCATCAATATGGTATACCTACATATACGTGCACATAGAAGAATATATACGGGCGTATATACATGTATATGTGCACACAACCTATGTTATGTGGATATTAATAATATTATATTATTATTGCCTGACAATTTACATATATAAATATATGTATATATATATATATACATATCGGATATGTTGACTGGCTTACAATATGTTCATAATGGATATATATATATATATGAAAATATATATTAATATTATGGATATATATATTATACCGTGATATTTAAATATATATATATATATATATTATTTAATTACTATAAATATATATATAATATAATATATATTTCTCTTATTTGGAAAATCAAATTATTTCCATATTGATTTTATATTAATCTTCAACTATGGAAATCGAATTGTTTCCAGATTATTAAATATTTGTATTTTCTAAACCATAGGAAATCGAATCATTTCCAAATCAATAGTTTCAAACTTTTGAAGGCGTTGAAATATTTCCTGGGAAAATAAAACGGGAAGCAACGCTAAAGAAGTCGCGCATCCCGTGAATGCGCCTGGCAAAGAGAGAAACCAACTAACCAAATCCAACGCAGCCTGTAAAGGGGTTATGTGTTCTTCATTCTGTAAATGACTTTTTCTTAGCATTCTCTCAAATCCGCTATTCCTGAAATTGGCGGCACATCTTATGATTTCACCTGTAGGTGTTGACTAGCACAATTTAGTATGTGCATTTTGAAAATGTCTTCTCAATGCTAGCACAAGAAGAAGGTCAACTCACCTATGGAAGTGCTGAGTATGATGTTAGAAACTCGCCACATTGTAAGTTGAAACATTCAAAACACAATTCTGTCAAATTACATGCCTGTAGAAGAGGAAATTTGATGGGTTGGGGCTCTATAAATAGTTTCCCAATGCATCATTCTTTACTTACTAATCATTTGCTTAGTTTTTGGAGAATTCACTTTTGAGAGCTCATTTTCTGTTGCTCAACATTTTATTTTCTGAGAATTACATATTCCTGTGAGCTAAGAGTTACCAGTCTTCAATATTAAATTTACCAGAGTATTACACCTTTGTTCAACTGTAATCCATAACAGTTTGAATATACATTTCTGAGTATTAATTCCTAAGTGAGAGGGATAGCCAACTGTGAGTTAATTTTGAAAGAGAAAGGCAGAAACTTGTGAGGAAGTTGTTAATTGATTGATAAAGTTGGAAGTGTTGTGAGGATAGGCTGAGACATCATCATCATTTGAAGGAAAAGATGAATACCAGGCATGGGATATTCTTCTACTATCATTTCAATTATGAACCTTGAATGTTTATGGAATTTGTGTTTTTTGTTTGTGCACAAATAAGGAATTGCATCATAATCTGTATTTCTAATGTGTATAGGAAGTAAGATGTTTGTGAATTGCAAATTTGTTACATCTAGAGAGTAGACTGTATAAAGGTTAAAAGATGCATACTTGTGTGATTGCATTAATTGTATGATCTCCATATAAGGAGAATATGTTTGTAATAGTAGCTATATACTAGGACCGAAATGAGGACAGGAGTCAAGTAAATTCTATAAGCTTAAGTTATTAGGTAACCTAAGATAAGCTTGAGTTACTCCTAGGATAAAGATTTCCAGTATAGGAGGGATTATGTGAATTACTTGTTATGCTGATTCATTTCTAGCAGTAGTATGCTGTAGGTTAGTCTGGAATGACATATTATCCAGTGAAGGACCACACCCATGCGTAGTGTAAGATAGCCTTAAGTCAAATCGGCCTTGAGTAGTGTTTATGATAGATGACCTTCATTCTAAGTACTGAATGAGAACACTTTGGCCAAAGTAGTGCAAGGTACATCATCCACTTAGACTGTGTGATGCATGAGACTACACTGTCAGTGCATCTTGATCCTTTATATTAGTTCGAGATTGTGAAATAGCAAGGTTCTAGTTGTGTAGGACACAGCATTATGCTCAGTTGGTTAATATTATTGGTTACTCAACCAATCTCTTCGTCAAAGGTAGGGCCATCTGTCAAATGATAGATGTGCGAGGGACCGCATTATAAGTCCGTGGTTGGCGGAAAAGCGCTCGAGTGATGCTTCTCCTCCATAGCAAGCAACTGAAGAACCAAGATTTGAAAGGGAAGATCCTGGACCGTCTTATTACTATTCGTTCTAAAGCTCATTGGAGCTATGTTAGTTAAGGTATGTATTCTTGTTTCATGTACTTGTAAAGTTATTATAATGAAATGGAATCTTTATTGTAAATTGATATGGCAACTTGTTCATGTATTATCAATGAACAAAAGGAAAAATTTTATTGCAACGTCATGTTAACACGTTTACTTAGTCGTATGATGTAAATTAGGAATTTTTACTTTACTGAAGGGTTGGCACGTTACACAAAGTCAACCGTACACCTTGTTTGGGGGTGTTGTGTGGTCACCATGGAGAGTATAATACATCATATGGACGCTAATGTGGATTGTTGACTTCTATAGTAAGGTTAGAAACTTATTTTTAAGGATATTTATTTATTTTGTAATATCACTAAATTTTGTGTGGGAATTTTTGAATGTAACCTTGTATAACAGCAGTTCATATATCTTGTCGAGTGCATATATTATTCAATAAATTTATTTTACCAACATCTATAGTTGAAAAGAATGATTTTGTGATGAACATTATAATACTCTGCCACTACTATGTTAAAATGCAAACTGTTTGAGGAAATGCCTACATAGTAAAACTATGGTAAATTGCACATTTTTGGTTAAATATTTGAGGGTAGTATATTACACACCCTTAGGATTAAACAATGTGTTCTAGGCAGAAAAACCCTACCTAGGTAGTTGTAGGGTCAAATCTAGTCATTAATGGCATCGCGGGAGGTTCTAGGGAGTGGAGGAAGCAATTTGGAAGAACTACAGAAGTTTGAGGTGGAGTAGGATGAAGAATGGGAGATGCAAGGTTTTGTTGCAAAACAAGACACTAGTGGTGGGCAATTGGGATGGAAGTTTAGATGTGCGAGGGAATTCTACAAGAGGAAAGGGGCAAAAATAGAAAGAACAAAGAACGTGATGAAGCTTGGAGGGATTCCATGTGAGGATGGATAATGGACTAGAATATTGGAATGAGGGTCCACATGTCTAGATGTGCACAGGAATCCTACCAATGGGAATGGAAGGAAATGCAAGAAATGATAAGGGAATTGGATGTTTGGATATCCAAAGATGGAAATGAAAAAAGAAGGGAAGGGGAGAAGGAAAACATCTAAACGAGGCTCAAAAGTCTGCAAAAGGGGTGAAAAGAGTGCACAGAAACGATGCGGAAGTGGAAATGTGAAGTGGATTAACAGTATAGTGAATAAGTTTGAACCCACTTCAAAAGCCCACAAGTATAAAGAGAAAGAATGCATTAAGGATTTATGAAGATATGATGTGGGAGAGAGCAAGGAGGAAAAACAATTATTTGGATCCACTTGGAAAGTTTGCAAAGAGGAAAAGATGGGAGATTGTGGGTTCGCATGAAAGGGAGTCTAGAGGTGAAAGAAATGTTGGGATCTACATCAAGATTTTGCAAATGAAGTAGAACAAAGGAAAGTGAATAAAAGGGACTGATAGACTTTGTGAGACTATTATGTGGGATTGAACACTTGAACCAAATATGGCTGGATAGGAAACTGTCTAATTGTCTAGTAAAATTCCGCAACTTCACAAAATCACTAGAAAACAATATAAAACACCCTATACTTAGAATTTCTTTGGGTTTTTGCAATCTTCAACACATGATATGAACTTGAGGGATGGGGAGGAACAACACTTACATAATTTTGACCAAGGGAACCCATTTGAAACATTCTAAAATAGATTATATACAATGGGTATACACACAAGGCTAAGATGCATAAAAAGTCATGGACTTGAGCAAATTTCAGCAGTGCTAAGTTGGGTATTAACAAACACAAGCAGACAAGCCATTCTCTACAAGCCCAAAAACCTCCCAAGCCCACCAAGGGAGATGATATGCAACGTAACAAATCCTCATGAGATGAAAAAGGATGCGCATGACAAGCCACAAGAAAAAGACAAACCCTCTGAAACCTAATAAGAACATGACAATGTCATCACAAGTTCCTTTGTAAAGGAATAACACTATGTTGTAGAATCATGATAGTAGAACAAAAAATGTGACCATCTGTCTTACTATTTATCAACAAACAACAAAAGGGCAGATTGTGAGCTTAGAACAGCTAGCATTCATGAAAAGAAATGACATAGGTGATGTGTTGTATAAAATCAAAATGATAGTCATAATTGAATAAAGAGATGGGTTGATTTGGAAGAAGGAACCAGCCATACACTCAAGCAACTCATGACCTCTTGCCCATAGTACATACTACATAGTATGATACCAAAACTAACTTACCAATGGAAACTTGAAGAGAAAAAACTGTCAAGAATTTGCTCGACCACATCAATCCACTAAGGATATGAAACACCAACTAAAATATGTTGTCAATGAATAAAAGCTAGAGGTGATGGCACAATTGTGGGATGAGATTGCCACACAAAAAGAGAAGCTGCAAGACAAAACATTGGCAAGGGTAAACAGGTGAGGGATGACACACCAACATGGCTTTTAACTTTTTCATACTCCCCCAGCTAGCCAAGAAGACAGAAGATGTCAAAAAGTGGTTGGATAAATTAAGCAACATTTCCCCCCCCAAAACAAAAAGTTAAGATATTTAGCAGGATTTGACAAGGGTTGAGCGAAGGTAATTGTTAGCTCTAAAGGAGGCTTACAAACAAAAGCATGTGCCTCAAGTGGTTATTATCAATATCACGGATGACTATGGGACTAAATTCAGTCACCACTTTGCTAAGCTATATACAATTCTTTCTAAGAAAGAAAGATAATTACAAAGATTGGATGTTGAGGGTACAATTACTCTTTACCACTGATGAGGTAGCCACCAATTTTTTCAAACTCAAATGGCATGTGGCATAGGTGGATAATATTTTGCAAAAACAAGAGACATTCCAATAGATGTTGATGACAACATATCAAAGTCGTATTTCCAAAAGTTGAAAGAGGTTATAAACCAAACTTGCTTTTTTTGATACAACATACCCATAATAATTCAGCAATAAGTATTTAATAATTTTCTCACAAGGATAGTGGGCTATGAGAAGGCTGATTTTGAAAATAAAAAGGCCACAATAGATGCGGGGCATCATATTTTGGTACTAATTCCTAAACGTTTCTAATTTTGTCAAGTACATTGACTATGTTTCTCCCAAGTTACAGTAATCTTCAGGTTGTTGTCTCAAGGAGGCAAGTGATTAAATCTAGGGGAAATGTTGGCAGGATTCTTAATCTTAGTGTTATGTGTGTCCCTATATTAAACCAAAGCTACTAAACATATTGTGGCAAATGGACCAAACATAGCAATAATAGCTTTGAAGCTATGCAGCATCATATGGAGTCTCACAACATAACCAGACCACTTGGGTGAAAAGAGTACATATCTAACAGTCATGTCCCTTTGAATTATAATGTTGAGACACCATGTTACTATATCCACCAGTGATTGGCCAAATTCGGGTCTGATTCAAACCGAATTCATGGTCTGGTCTAGTTCACCTACGGATTCTGAAAAGACACAGCCATGGAGAGTTTGATTTGTCTGGGATGAACCTCGGCAAACCCAAGAGGATCTAGATGGATCCCAACAAACCTACTGAGAACCCTCATATTTTTCACAAATTTTCATTTTTTTTGCTTTTAATTATTTTCGCCTTTGTCTTTTCCTTTTAAAAAATATGAAAATGGCGTGTGCCATGAAGGTTTGTGTTATTTTTAAGGTCTTCATTTGGGCTTGTTGGCAGACGCAGTGCACCCTGACCCCATTGGAGCATTGCCCCCAAACCCCATGAAGTTGTGGGATATGGAGCCAAGCATACCAACTTGGATGCTTCCAGTGTGTGGCACTGGCACTGCTTGCGGTTCTTCAAATGTTCCTACATCATCTAATGTCAATGATGATGATGATGATTTAGAAAATCCATATAATACTCAAAACTGATTGTTGAACCTGATATTATTACTTTAATATTGAACTTGAAGTTTGAAAAATGAATATTTTACAATATTTATCATTTATGTTTCAAATGACATTCGAATTTATGGTGGTTTTGTTGATTATGTGATGTTATGTGGTATTCTAAACTTATATATATAGTACATGTTTTTTGTACGAAAGAAACAAAAATGAACCCAACCCCAAAAAAAATTGTCCAATCCACGAACCAAATCTGCAATCTGAACTAGAACTGACAACTTAGCTGAGGCATCATATATGCCACTATAATGCATCAAAAAATATATCATATGAGAGGAGAAGATAGAAAATTGAAGAGATAGTAGAACGGATAGCGATATAGTAGAACGGATAGCGATATGGTAGAATGTCATAAGAATGAATATTGAATAAAGATGACATGAATTGGATAGGAAATACTGGGTAAAGAATATCATATGAGTGTTTATGTGAATTTTCATACCCCCTTCTTTAAACCTATTATGCATTATACATAATTAAGTAATCAGTTTAGTAGCATTACTTATCCTTGTGTAACTGTATGTATTAGCTCTAACTGAAGCCAAGATACCATGACTTATGTTAGAATATATTATTCTCTTATTATTTAATGGTCAATGTAATGTTATGTATAGTCTATTTAGCTGTTACTGTTTCTACAGTAACTTTTGGTAGGTAGATACATTTAATATCTACAGTTATGTAAGCTCTCTATATATTGTAACTTTTTCTCTTGTTAATAGAAGACTTTTAAACCATTTACATGGTATCAGAGCCATAAGAAAAAAACCCTAAAAATTCGTGTTTTCTTTCTGCCAAAAATCGTGTTTTGTTTCCCTCAGAAAAATCGTCCCTTTTGCAAGCGATTTGGTCTTTTCTGGGCACACGATTTTGAAAGCACGTTTTTTTTTTTCTGTGTGAGGGTTTTCTGACTTTCTAGGCGCTTTTATCTTTGTTTGCACGCATTTTTGGGTGGAAAAAATTTGCATTTTTATGGGATTTCAGATCTGAAAATCGCGTTTTTCTGTGAAATCGCGTTTTTCCGCGTTTTTGCCTGATTTTGGGTGGTTTTTTTAGCAAAATCGTGGTCGCCTCTTCCTGCAACTTAGTCGCCTAGCGTTTGGCATCTCTTTTGCCAAATTTTCGAGCAGATTCGAGCTGTTTTCTGCAATTTTCTGGTCTTCAATGGCGGCCTAGGGTTTCTGCAAGTTCGTCTAGGGTTTTGACCCTTTGTTTGAAGGCAGAAAATTTTTTCGTTTGTAGATTCCTTCTAGGTTTTTCGAGATCTCAACTGGGTCGGTCTTCAAATTTTTTGGGTACCTCGTTTTCTGTGCCTCAGTTTGAAGTCGAAATTTTTTTCTGATCGCAGATTCCTTTTGGGTTTTGCAAGATCTCAACTGGGTTGCTTTCAAATTTTTCTAGGTACCTCGTTTTCCATGCCTTGAAATTTGTGTTGTCAAAATTTTCTGGGTATTCTTCCATCCTTCTAGGTTTTTATTTATCTTCTCTGGGTTTTCAGTAAAACCTCAAAATCCGTGTTCGGATTTCTGTATTTCTGTTTTCTTTGCATTATCTTGCCTTCACCAGTTTGACCACGAGGTACGTGATGGCATCTTTCGCAAACATAATGCTTGAAAGCAGCCAGAAGTTCAACAGGAAGAATTACAACACCTGGAAGCAGCGCATGCTAACGATCTTTGAATATCGTTGTCTCGATCAAGTCGTCTTGGGGCACTCACCTCGACCCACTGTATCCGGAAAGGATCAGGATAAATGGGATGAATGCAACCAGGAAGCCGTCATGCTCATCAAGCTTTCAGTCACTGACGACCAACTGCCACAAGTGCCGTCAGGCAAAACAGCTGTTGAGGTATGGACAACCCTGAAGGATCTCTATGAAACGCCAGATAAGAGTCGTGCATTTTTTCTTAAGAACATGCTTTTTTCAATAATGATGGACAAAAAGCACACCACTCTTCAAGAGCATCTGACAAAGATTAAGGAGATTCGGGACCAGCTGGAAGCCATTGGACGAAAGATGGGAGGAAGAGGACATGGTCGTCATTACTCTTCAGAGTTTGCCAAAGTCTTACGAGCATTTCATTGAGACGCTCAATATTACTTCAACAAACGTTGACTTGAAGTTTCCAGACTTGTGTAACAAGCTTCTACAACAAGATCATTGGAGACAGCAGTTTGGAAGCAGTACTAGTTCCTCCTCCACAAAACAAGCGTTCTCTGCCAAATCTTCTGCTAAGAACAAAGGGAAGGCTCAGTCTTCTCAGCCGAAAGGCTCTGGTTCTTCACGGGACAGCAAGAAGAAGAACGTTCAGTGCAATTATTGCCACAAATACGGTCACATTAGGGTTGAGTGTCGCACTCGAATGGCTTCTGAACAAAAGAAGTCGGGAGGATCTCAACAGAAGGCACATGTCGCCGAGCACACTGAGCAGAAAGAGTCTGCATTCTATGCTTTTATGGCCAAGCGAACTGCAGATCCAGTACATTCTTCTGCCTGGTATATAGATTTAGGGGCATCGCGACATTTTACTCATCGTCATGATTGGTTCACAAAGTTCGAACCCTTCTCAGATTTTGTCATTTTCGGAGGAGGAGAAGAGTACACAGTTGCTGGTAAGGGCACTGTCCAGATTCACTCAGGAGGAAGAAATTTGCTCTTTCTCGATATCTACTATGTTCCAGGCATGGAACATAATCTCCTCTCCGTTAGTCAGATCATGCGGCATTCTCCCCAGTTAGATGTTGTTTTCAGTTCGTCCACCTGCAACATCGTTGATAGGGAGACTCATACAACAATTGCGATGGGACTTGAGGATCATGGTTTGTATCGACTTTCTGATTCTGGTGATTCTCAGGAGCACGCTCTCGCAGCCCAAAGTACAACCATCAGCAAACTTTGGCATCAGCGTTATGGGCACTTGAATGTCCACTACCTCTCTCAGTTATCTCAGGAGGGTCTTGTTGCTAGTCTACCTGAGATCCAAACTAAAAATCATGGAGTTTGTGGAGCCTGTCAAGCTAGCAAGCAGCATCAGACACCGTTCTCGGATGGTGATTCTTGGCGAGCCTCCAAGGTACTTCAATTGGTTCATGTTGATATATGTGGACTGATGAACACTCCTTTTGTTACTGGGTCCAGGTACTTTTTATTGTTTGTTGATGATTTCAGTCGCAAAATGTGGGTGTATTTTCTGAAACAAAAGTCAGATGTGTTCAGCACATTTCAACAATTTAAAGCCTTAGTTGAGAAAGAATCAGGTTCTCACATTGTTACTCTAAGGTCAGATAATGGGGCGAGTTTTGTTCAGCTGACTTCTCTTCTTTTTGTGCTACACACGGCATTAAACGACAACTCACCACACCATACACCCCACGTTATGGTGTCGTCGATCCAGGAACGCACCATTACCAAATGGCTCGTTCTATGCTGGAGTACAAAAATGTACCTAAGAAATACTTGAAGCTTCTACACTGCAGTCTACCTCCTGAATCGGTCACCTACACAAGCCGTTAAGAAGATGACTCCAAAAGAAGCCTGATCGAGACGTAAGCCTAAGGTGGGCCATCTGAAAGTCTTCGGTTCTACTGCTCATGTATGGATTCCAGACGCTAAGCGTACCAAGTTGGACTCCAAGAGCCAGACACTTATGTTTACTGGCTACAGCGACAATCACAAAGCCTACAGGTTGGTTGATGTGGAGACAGATCGTCTCATATTTAGTTGTGATGTTGTGATTGATGAGACTACTGGTCCATTTGTCCCTACTACCAGTCCTGCAATCAGCCTATGAAGGTTCTTGATGAGGGTGTTCGTCTTCCTCTTGGTTCCCATGATGGGAGGGCTTCAGAGCATTCTGACTTTGAAGATGAGGAGTCTACTGATCATGATCTCGCACCACCTGACTTTCCTCAGGATTCACATCCAGATGACTTTGTTCCAAAACTCCCAAGCGATGCTGTTACTTCTATTCCAGATGTTGGTACTTCTACTCGTCGGCCTAAGTGGTGGGCCAAGACAATCGGCGATCTTCATGATGATGAACTCATTGAGGGCCGATCAACTCGTAGCAAGAGCAAGCAGCAACACACAGTGAACTTCACTCTTATGGCCAACATCCACAGCATCTACGAGCCTCCTACATATTCAGAGGCTAAAGGAATTCCAGAGTGGGAACAGGCTATGCAGACAGAATATCATAGTCTTCTGAAGAATCACACCTGGGTTCTTTCTGATCTTCCTCTTGGGAAGAAACCTATACTGCAAATGGGTTTACAAGGTCAAGTATCATGCAGATGGTACTTTGGATAAGTACAAGGCATTGGTTGCTCGGGGATTCACACACGGGAGGGAATTGATTTAGGAGACCTTCGCCGCTCGCCAAGATGAGCAATATCTTCTTCTCGCTATTGCAGCCCAATTTGGATAGACAATTCATCAGATGGACGTCAAGAGTGCCTTCCTCAACGGTGATTTGCAGGAAGAAGTCTACATGACGCAGCCTCCTGGTTTCAAGGTTGCCGGCAAAGAACATCAAGTGTGTAGGCTCATGAAAGCGCTCTATGGACTGAAACAGGCTCCCCGTGCATGGTACTTCAAGATTGATCAGTACTTGGTTGATCATGGTTTTCAGCGCAGCCCTTCTGACAGTAATCTATATGTCAAACACTCTGGTGATGATATTCTATTTCTTGTTGTCTATGTTGACGATTTGATCATTACTGGTAGTTCAACACATTTGATTGCGGCAATCAAACAAGCTTTGTGTCAGGCTTTTGACATGACAGATCTGGGGCTTCTCCATTATTGTTTGGGTATTGAAGTTTGGCAGACCGATGGTAGCATCTTTATCTCTCAGTCAAAATATGCCAGAAGTTTGCTTGACAAATTTCAGATGCAGGATTGCAAACTTGCCTCCACACCCATGGAGAAGGGGTTGAAGTTGTCAGCCAACTCTGATTCACCTCGAGTCGATGAAACGACATTCAGGCAACTAGTGGGCAGCCTCATCTACCTCACTGCCACTAGACCTGACATTAGTTTTGCAGTGAGCTACATCTCTCGCTTCATGACAGCTCCTAAAGCTGATCATTGGATTGCAGCGAAGCGGGTGCTGAGATATGTTAAGGGCACTTCCGACTTTGGCATTCTCTATGGCAGATGCAAGGATCCAAAGCTGATTGGTTACACAGACTCAGATTGGGCAGGTTCAGTGGATGATAGAAAATCTACTTCTGGGTATGTATTCAGTTTGGGTACAGGTGCTGTAACATGGACCAGCAAGAAGCAACAGGCAGTAGCTCTTTCCTCGACAGAAGCTGAATATCGAGGAACCGTTAAAGCAGCATGTGAGGCAGTTTGGCTTTGTAGGATGCTTTCTGACATGCACATGTCACAAGCAGGACCTTCTCCCTTGTACACTGATAATCAAGGGGTGCTCAAACTGGCCAAAAATCCAATCTTCCATGAACGTACCAAGCATGTCGAGCTTCATTGTCATTACATCCGCAAGCTGGTCGAAGACAGATCAGTTCAACTACAGTATGTTCCGACTGTGGATCAGACTGCAGACATTCTCACCAAGTCTTTGAGCCCGGATAAGTTTGTAAAATTCAGGGGGCAACTTGGTGTTGTTGATGGATTGACCATTAAGGGAGGGTGTTAGAATATATTATTCTCTTATTATTTAATGGTCAATGTAATGTTATGTTTAGTCTATTTAGCTGTTACTGTTTCTACAATAACTTTTGGTAGGTAGATATATTTAATATCTACAATTATGTAAGCTCTCTATATATTGTAACTTTTTCTCTTGTTAATAGAAGACTTTTAAACCATTTACAACTTAGACACCTCTCTTCACAATTCCAATGCTCTGTGCGCAATTCTTAATCATTATTCTTTTAGGCCGAACAATTTTTTATTATTAAGTAATTGGAGTTTTTCTACAAGACCTTAGTATTTAAATGTTTTTATTTTTGTGGGATTTTTAACTATGTATGGTATTCAATAATTAAATCATCCTTTGACAACCTATTTCATGTACATCAGTAAGGTGAGTGGAACCACAAAGCACACAAGCATCTCTAAGCAATGCTAGTACTAGAAATGAGGACGATGCTAACACATCAACCCTCAACTTACACTCCAAATTCTACTACTTTATTTGAAAACATTTTGGTGCTTATAATGCCTTATAGACCTACCTTATCTCACAATTATTGTCAATGTGGTACAATGCACATCCAAAATATAACATTCACTAAAACATTTAATCCATACAAACTTCACTCAGATAAAATGAAATCCAAAGTGGACAAAGATAAATAGAGAACTATGTTAATGAAGAATACCTCAAGGCAGCTGTAATTGTCGTGTGAAGTGGACCATTTGTGCCTGTACACTCATTTAAAATAAAACCAACAAAGAAGGGTGAACATAATTAATGAAGAATTGAGTCCTTGATTCCCCATCAAAATAGAAATTTCAAAATTAAATGCAATATTGCTTCTAGCTATAAACAATGGTTGTACAGTAACACTCAAGTCCTTTGTATACATTTGCTCAAATTTCATACATAAGCAGTACTAGTTTCTTGACAATGTTCCACCGAGTCCACTTTTATGGTGGAGGGATTGCAGAAACATGGTTACACAAAGGAGGTGTCTAGAGTACCCACAAAATCCTAGAATAATATTTGAATAGGAGAATAGGATGGTGAGGAGGACAAAGGACAGAGTGACTGGAAACGTAACCCCATGGAACAAAGCTACTTGCATGCACAATAGTTTCTATTTGAGATTTATGGACTTGCTAAGTCGAGAAATAGAATCCTAGGATTATTTTTCAATTTTGTCCAAACTCCATAATACATCTTACATCCCTTGCAAAACATGAATGTTTCAAAATAATGATGTACATAAATTCAAAATTCAAGCTTAGAACAAGTAATTAAAACTTAGAGCCCTTACCACCAAGAAGTGAAATGAAAAAGCTGGGTATAATTGAAGCATAGCTGCAAATGTCACATCGACAAACAATAGCACATCAGTAATAGATATCCTTATCTAATTGGCAACTTAAGTATATAAGAAAGCTCAAGCTGTCATGGCATTCAATAAATGAGAAACAAATCTTTTATATGCATTTGTAGTCCCATTAGTTTGATCTCTATCGTTGGTCTAAGATGCATCAAACTCTTGGTGAGATTTTCAAACAATTATATTCCAATAATAACTTTTTTAGTTGTTTTAGGCTTTCAAATTGTTCTTTGTTTGAGCATTTTGATTCTCGCACACTGAATAAAAATAATTACAAGAGTTTACCATTTGAGGCCCAAGATTGGGACCCATTGTCAAGAGGGGAAAAAAATCACAGAAATTGCCCAAAGGTCATTATTTACAACTTATGCTTATGGCTTTTCATTTTATCTGCATAGAGAAGATCATATTTTAGCAAAAGGGTGAAGCCATTGAGTGAGGGCATAATCCTCATGAATAAAATAGGGATAAAAGTAAAATTTTAAGCAAATCATGGAAGCCTTTCATTCATTTGACAAAAAATGAAGCCTTTTAAGTATATAAATACACTATGACATGAATAGATAGAAAAGTGAAAGGCCACAAGGATCAGTTCTATATGAGTTTTGAAGAATCTCTCGAAAAAAAGGTTTTCCCCTCTTAACAATGGATCCCAAACTTAGGCTCAAAATGCTGAGATTTTGCAATCCTTACTGTGTAGTGTATCTAGAAATGATTTACTCAAATAAAATTATTATTCCACCAACCACCTAATATTTCCCAGCAATTGGACATTTTAAAGAACTTAATAGAAGGAAAAATTGTTGAAATATGCAATTCCATCAGCGAGAGACCCACCTTATCCATTGTCCTAGTCTCCTTATGAACTCACATAAAGACCCTCCAAAAATATACAAAGCAATTCATACAAAGGTTTGTGTCCATCTTGGATTAAATTCTACGAATTTGTTAAAATACTGGAGAGAAAACTTTATAGTTTACATAACATTTTTGTCGAATAAATTGGCCAACATAATTTAATGCATCACTGTATGCCATATAAACATGAAATTGTTTCACAATAAACTTCATGCTTTTTGCAAGACTATTTCAGATATTCTGCAAGATCATTTTAAACATTTTAGAATTTATTCATCCCCAAGCAACCATTCTTATCAAAAAGAGAATTTTGGAAATCGTGTATCTTACAAAAATCAAAATATATAGAAGAAGAGAGATCAGAGGAGGATTGAAGAGAAATGTTACCTAAATGCAGTAATCACGGGTCCTATCCCAAATGTTGCTGCTAAAACTGTCTCTCGAAGCAACCCCTGTAAGAATGCCAATAAAATTCAGGCAGTAGCTTGAGGCAATGATCTTGTAATTCTCAAATTTATATATTAACATCATTTAATCAAACTTTGGAAAATGCAATAACTGGGTTTCAATGCATGTTACATCTACTTCAAAAAATCAGTACAGCTATAATTTCTACGGGAGCACTCAAGTCTTTGACCTGAGCCACTGTGTTGGAACTTAAGGCTCCACCTCTCTATTCATTCTTCCTACCATTTTTCATCAGTGAAGTGAGTCTTCTTCGGTTAGCATGCAATTTTAATATATATTTTTTTCATTGCTAGGCACTGGGTTGAAGAAATTTTTCTAGTTTCTTTCTCATGTTTAGCTAAGAACACATTTTCCACCCAAAGACTATGTTCCAGCAAAATCATGAAGGTGAATTTACTATCCTCCTCCTACCTACCAAATTCAGAAATTTCACTTTCGTGGGAAATATATGATGAGGCATTACTGTTAGATAATTGTCATTGATGTCAAAGCTTGATGCATGTGGTTAGAAAGATGTCAAAGCTTGATGCATGCTGTGTTAGAAAGAATTCGCCTAGTGTTTGATGCTGTTGCACTATACACGCCTAGATACAGAAGAAAACCTACATATCAATGCTGCATACAATGTCGAAAACAATGCTACATATCCAAATCTGTAGAAGGATAAACACAATGTATAGAAGGATAAAAGTAGCTTTAAGAAATTAAAGCATACATACAGAAATCAACACCACCACAAGCATGATGAAGATAAGCATTGCAAAAACAATTCTTTTGTTAAGATTTGATAAGGTTTGAGAAAGGAAAGAAAATATCATAAAGTTGGCCGCCATCTTTAGAAGGAAATAAGATAAGATTTTAAAAGCAGCTTTATAAGACAAGAAAAGAAATAGATGAGAAGAGAAATATAAGACGAAAGAAGAAAAACAGAAAAAAGGAAAGCATGCAAAAAGAAAACATAAAGATAGCATGCAAATCAGATTTGAAGATCTATTGCTAAAAACAGGAAAAAGATAGCATGCAAAAAGATAACCACCGATGCATGCTAAATGGAGTTGTTTTTCTTTAAAAAGGGATCTATTTATAAAAACAAAAAGTGTCTTATGGTTTTGTTTTTAGAAAGAGATTAATGCTAATATTTTTCATATAAAATAGGAAAAAGGAAATATTTTTGTAGAGTGAAAAAAAAGGGAAAAGGATATAGACGAATTTGCATGTAATAGTCTATATATTTTTATATTTTTTTAATGTAAGAATTTAAAAAAGAAAAAGAAATCAGTTGTGTGAAGCAGTTTTCATGGCAGATCATAAGAGAAAAGAAGCAGATTTGAAAGGAACTAATGCAGAGTTTTTGAGATGAAGTTTTTTTCAGTGATTGAAAATCAGAGATAGAGGTCGATGAGCAGAGAATGAAGTGCAGATTTATGAAGAGAGATTGAGCATAGTACAAAGAAGTTTTTTTAAGCAAAGTTTATTGGAGGTCAATGCCTCATACTAAGTTGGTGCCCAGGGGGAGTTGATGCTTCCAATGAGTTGAAGCTCACGTTTGTACGATCGGTGTCTTATGTGGGTTGTTGCCTACAATTTGTAAAAAGCTAATAAAAGCAATATTTTGCCATGGTTTTTTCCCTTAGGGGTTTTCCACGTAATTCTTGTGTTATTGCATGTGTAGCTTGCTTGATGTTTCTGAAGTTGTATTTTCAGATTTGAAATAAGTGTTAAACGCCCGCCCCTCCCCCACCTCTCAATATTAGCATGTGCTCTACAAAACCGATTGCAAAACTTCGAATCAGCTCTAATGGTGACTCCTAGTTGGAATCACACCACAATCTAGCTAAGAAATATCTTGCAATTTCGAAGCTAGAAACCTTTGAGGGATTTTGTCCTCAAAGATTGAAGAAAACCAAAGCCATTCTAACAACATAACATTATCATTCTTCAACATATGCAACAATGAGCCCTAATGCCTCCTTTTATAGAGTTTTGAGAGGGGAAACTCCAATTAAAATAATTAATTAATTCACCTTTTCCAACAAATTCCCATTTAAAATAAAATAAAACTTTTTTCATGTGCAAGACCCCCTTATTTGTCCTAGGCATCCAATTGGGAATGTAAAATACCTTTTTGAAAAGATATTACACGTAAGTTACGAAAAATAATGATACAACATTATAACTTTAAGTGAATAATTTAATTATTTCACCCCAAGTTACGAAAAATCCTGAAACACATCGGAATCCAATTTTGACCATGCCAATATGATGCTAAGGCATTAGATGAATAATAAAAGCCAATTTGGTGACTTACTATAAATAGACGTACTCTCCAAGAATTTTGGAGAACACCCCAGAAGTCTGAAAACACTTCAGAGAGTGTCATTCAGACCAATATTGCCCACTAAACTTATTGCCAACAAAAGAAACCTTGTAATTCCAAAATTGTACACTACAAGATCTTTGGAGTCCCCTTACCTTACCACTTAGCCCACAGTAACTCAAGAAATAGGCTAATGGTCTTCGAACTAATTAGGCCCGAGAAGGGGACATTACACTACAAGGTAAATTTGGCATTTTCATGGTTGTTCTTTAGATCTAACAAGTTGTTTTTCTTGTCCTTCTTGTCTCCTTTTGGCATTCTTTCACAATTTATTCCATTTTCTCACTCTATCTTGTTCTTTTCCTTTTTTTCAATCATTGGTTAGATTAGGATAGGGTTAGATTAAATAGTTTCATCCTTCAAGCTAAGCTTGACCACACCCTACAACCTTTTCTACCTTAATCTCCCCGAGCCCCTTGGGGAAAATAGCATCTCATCTGCCACTCGATGATTCTTACAATGCCAAGACCTGGCTGCCTTGAGACCTTGGGGAGGCTTTAAATCTCCTTTCAAGAGATGCGATGGTGTTCATCTCCTAAATGTTGGTCCCATCCCATTTTGAGGCCCAACAGTTATCAAGCCCAACATAGCCTTTCTAGCAAACTTCGATGCTCTTCCTCAATCAAATGTGGAAGAAAAAGAGGTCTTGGTTTTGAATGCACAAACTAGGGAGGAGCTGAAGCTAGCTTAGAAAGCAAAGGAAGGAAATTAAATCAATTTTCTTCAACAACATTATCAAGCATTGATTCACTTAAGAAATCAACCAAGAATTAATATATAACCTAGAAGTAGATTAAAAAAAATTATGGACCATGAGGTGCATAACATGGTTTTTGGCATTTAATGAATAATTAGTACTATTCTTTGGTTCTTGGAATGTTCTCATATCTTGTTTTGTTCAACACTTTTCTCAGTTGTGTGCCCAAGCTTGTCCCTACATGAAAGTCCTTTGGGGTGTTCTTTGCATAGCAAACCTTTTTTGTCCAAAAGTTGTGCTTGATGTCTGATAATAAAATTTTGAAGTTTTTCTTCAAATATTAATAAATTATTAAATATGCATACAAAATCCATAACTAATTCTAATGCATCCAAGAAGCTGAACAATTAGACCTCCTTTCCCTATTCTCATAGTTTCACAACAAGTATGTGCTCTTGTAATGTCCCCATTTTGGCCATACACTCTTCTTTTGGATTTAGCCTATTTCCGGAAATCTGTAGGCTAAGCTAAAGTAGAAAACTAGGGTTTCCTCTTTCAGATACTACTCAGTTGGCATTCAGAGGATGTTGTGCAGATTTACTATTTATAGCAGTTTGCTATTTTTAGCAAGTCTATCTTTTGGCAGTATCTATCTTGCAACAATTCAATCCTTTGTAGTTCAGTGTTTAGTTTGGCTTTCTAATGGTTTTGAAATTAACTTACTATTTTTGGCATTTGCTATTTTTAGTAAGTTCATTTTTGGCAGAAGCATCATCATCAACTTGGTTCAGTTTGGCATTTGTCAGTTTGCTATTTTTAGCAATTCATCAGTTGCAACTTGGGCATTGTATTTGGTTATCTCCTTGGACTGAGTTTCAGACTTAGTCAATTTTCATGTCTTGAAGTTGTACCCCACGCCTAGGCTTGATGACTTCAAGTTGTTTTAAAGAAGGGGACATAAAGGGGTCAAGTGAGCATCTAGTTATTTAATAAATGCTTTATTGTTGCAATATGAAATGGATGCCTAAAGGGGAAGTTGAATGATATTTTAATATTTCAAAAAAAGTGAAATGCTTAAAGTGGCGTCCCTTTTGGAAGTTGAAGTGATTCAACTTCTTGGAATTTGAAGAGTTCTTATTGCTTCATTTGCCAACTAAAGCTTATATATTGCTGCTGTTTGAAGAGTTGATCATCCAATGTTTATGCTAATGTTATGCTGTCGGAATGACAACTTGTTTTTTACTTCGAGGGATGCTTACCTCCTAGTTCCAATCCAATTTCGTGTTTGAAAGATAACACCTAGTTGGTATTATTGTTGCTTCTCAATCAAACTAGCAGATTGTGCTTCAAAATTGGTGAATTTTGGTGAGAACTTCAGTTTTTATGTTGCTGGTGTATACACAGCTGAAGGTGGTTTTCATTTACAGCTTTTGGTATGAATTTATTTTGGTTATGGGTATTTGATCATTGCATTTCTATGATAATGGCGACCATATTTGGAGGTTTTCAGATTTTAATTCCAAGTTTCTGATTTTTCCAAGAGAAATCGCCCCTCTACAGGGCCGTACCATTTCATGAGTGCTTTGGGATTTGTGCAAGAATAATATCTTGAGTTTTGATGCAGTTTTGTAGTTTGAGTTTGGGTGCCATCCTCCTAGAAGGTCTTTGCAAAACATTCCAGCTTATTCGGAGGTATTTAGAAGGAGTTGTGATCATTTTTATGAGTTTGCTGTTTGCTGATAGACATTTCCAAATTGCAGATTTTTATATCAGACTTGTTAGTTTTTGATATAATGCTGGTTTGAGCTTCATTTTTATATCATTATTGTATTGTAAGAGTTAGAGGAAGTGTTACTCTAACCATTGATGGATTTGGAAGCATATCTTTCTTATTTGCAGCTGTTTAATTCATTGTAAAGCTGATTAGTAGTACTAACAGCTATTTATTTTATTTGCTGCAATTAGTTTAAATTTCATACTCCCACGATTGAGTGGTTGAGTTTAAATAATCATCTTTCTTTGATTGTAAGTTTCCCCCCACTAAATAAGTGGTTGTGTGGACTGTATTCCCCCCACGTTAATAAGTGGAAGTGAGGATTTAAATGGCTGGCTTGCCGCCTTTAATAATGTAATAATCTTACCCATTGAATAAGTGGAGTATCCCCACTACTTGTGGATGCCTGCATCAGCAAATGAATTGTAGTTTCAGTTCAGTTTATTCCTAATGATCCTCTGACCATATGCTATCACCTCGCCCACATTGGGATCTTGGTAAACATTCTTGGTTAGAGTTGCTTTCCATGCTGATTTGCATTTGGAGCTAACGCTAATCAGTGATTGGTTGCTGATTTGTGTGTTAAATTTTGGGAAAAAATTAAGGGGAATATTTCAGCTCTTCATCCAATTAAATAATGCATGCAAATTAAGCTTCAAAAGGTACACGAAAACTATGGGCCATGAGGGGCATAAGATGGCTTTGGTATCTCATGAATAATTAGCGTTGTTCTTTGGTTATTAGAATGTTCTAGTATCTTGCCTTATTCAACACTTTTGTTGGTTGTGTGTTCGGGCTTGTCCCTACATGAAAGTCCTTTGGCATGTTCTTTGCACAGCAAACCTACTTTTGTCCAAAAGCTTGTGCTTGATGTATTGTTAGTTTTAGGATCAGATTAGATAAGCAGATTTTTAATTCAAATGACACAGCATATACCCTAGGAAAACCCTCCATTTGAGAGAGAAAAACCCAGCAACAATATATCACTTATATATTGAATATGAAACAATAAACTCCTTTACAATGAGGCCGATTATGAGGCCAAACAACAGCACCAATATGATGTGATCTCTTGAAGACAATACAACTCTTTTGATGAATATATCGACCTCCTTTATAAGCTTCGATCTGCTCTTAGAGAAAACTCGCACTTGTATAATCTCGAACTATGAATGGATGTGTGTAATCGATGATGGAATGAACAAATGGCAACCCATATAAATACACGAGGGAGAGAAAGATCGTAACTCTTCAAAGCATGATTTCAGCCTTCAATATGAACCGATATGTCTCCAAGGGTGGCGAATATACAAAGTCGGCCTCTAGTAATTATTTACCAATAATTAAACATTAAATGATTTCTCAAGTGAAGCGATTCTTCACTTTTATATCGACTTAAATAAATTGAATAGCCGATAGGCTATATTAAATTTATTTCTTCAATGTCGCAGCTGGAAGGATGAGGCCCGAAGCTGTTCTAACATCAACACTCCCTCTTAGTTATGGAGGAATACTTCCAGCTAACCAATGTCATGAAATGACATTAACAATGGCTAGACCCAAATATGGAGAGAGCTCATCACGGATTCACTCAACGTGAGATCAACCATCATGGCTACTCCCATGTATGGTAAAGCATATGTGCACAAGTGTCCATCACGGAATCACTCAACGTGATGTCGTCATCTCATCATGACGTTCACCATGGCTACTCCCAGAGGGTGAATAAATGCAAGTACAAGAATCATCACGGACTCTCTCACGTGATGTTGTCATGGAGTCACTCAACATGACATCCACCATGGCTACTCCCAAAGGGTGGAAACAAGGGCTTTCACCTCAAATTTCTCTCACAGAGAAAGATGCATTAAACAAGGGCTTGCACCTCAAATTTCTCTCACAAAGGAAAATGCATTAGACAAGGGCTTGCACCTCAAATTTCTCTCACAAAGAAAAATGCATTAGACAAGGGCTTGCACCTCAAATTTCTCTCACAGAGAAAAATGCATTAAAGTAAATCATAGAAGATCACTGAAGTTGAGTCTCCCTCTTAGCTAGGGCTTCATTCTCCACAATTCCAAGCTTGTCTCGAAAGTACACAAACTTTACTCTGGAGAGAGGCTTGGTGAGAATATCAGTCATCTGCTCATCAATGCTAATGTACTTCAACTGGATAGCTTTCCTCAATACCATATCTTTGATATAGTGGTATTTGATCTTAACATGTTTAGTTATGTGATGAAACACTGGATTGACAGAAAGCTTTACACACCTTTGATTATCACAATGAATGACAATCAGCTCCAATGATTGTCCAAACAATCCTGCAAGAAGCCACACTACTTCTCGAGCTGCCACACAAGCTGCAATGTACTTGGCCTCTACAGTGCTCAGTGCCACTGAAGACTGCTTCCTACTACACCAGGAGATCATCATAGACCCCAAATTGAAACAACATCCAGAGGTGCTCTTTCAATCAACAACACACCCTACCCAATCAGAATCAGAATATCCATGCAGCTTCAAGTCCACACCAGAAGAATATCTCAAGCCATACCCAACTATGCCACGCAAATATCTCAGGATATGCTTTGCTGCAATTAAATGTATTTGCCTTGGTTCACAAATGAACTGACTAAGTGCACTCACTGCATAGCAAATATCTAGTCTAGTATTGAGTAGATACATCAACAATCCAATCAACTACCTATACATAGTAGGATCCACCAGATCTGAACTACTTGCAGCCTCTTTTAATTTCTGAAAATTGGTTTCCGTAGGTGTAGACATGGATTTGCAATCCATCATACCAAATCTCTTCAAGATGTTTATTGTATACTTCCCTTGACTCAGAATGATCTCATTAGGCCTTTGCCATACTTCTAAAGCAAGGAAGTAATGCATGTACTTAAGATCCTTCATTTCAAATTCAGAAGCCATATCCTTCTTGCATTTGATAATGAGGTGTTCTTCTCCAATAAGAAATAGATCATCAACATAGAGAACCAAGATCAAAGCCTCACCATTAATTACCTTGAAGTACAGGTTTGAATCAGCATCATTCTTGGAGAAGCCCAAGCTCAGCAGGTATCTATCAATTCTCTCATACCAAGCGCGAGGAGCCTGCTTAAGGCCATACAAAGCCTTCTTCAATCTACAAACATGAGACTCTTTCCCATGAACCTCAAATCCATCAAGTTGCTCAATGTATACCTCTTCTTCAATTACACCATTTAGAAATGCAGTTTTCACGTCCATTTGATGTAACTTCCATCCTTTAGCTACTGCAATAGCAATGATGATCCTGATGGAGGTATAACGAGCAACTGGAGCAAAAGTTTCCTCATAGTCTATTCCCTCTTTTTGAGAGAACCCCCTAGCCACAAATCTGGCCTTGTACTTCTCAATGCTTCCATCAACCGCATGCTTGATCTTGAACAGCCACTTAGAAGATACAACAGATTTCCCTTCTGGTCTAGGTACTATATCCCAAACATCGTTCTTGAGGATAGATTGATATTCTTCAGCCATAGCATCTCTCCATACTTGCTAACTTGAAGCTTCCTCAACACTAGAAGGCTCAGATTCAATCATTTCACTCATCAATGCAACATAGCTTGAAAACTTGTGAGGTCTTTTGCTCTCTCTAAATGTTCCTCTAGGGGCTGCAAACTTTTTTGCCTCCTGCATTGTTTGCCTAGCCCATAGAGGTCTCTTTCGACCAATAACAATGCCTATAGGCCCATTAGTAGGTTCCAAAGGCTCAACTGGATCATCATCTTCTTTAGGATCAGTATCCTCCCTTTGAATCTCAGAAGTGTTGATGTGTTTTTCATGACCGCACCAACACAGAATAAAGTTACCAACGACAACTCTATCCTCTCTTGAACAAAGTATCCAGCACACTAAGATTGCGAGAGAGTTCGTGCATTCAACTCCAAGGTTCCTTCAGTGCGAATAGTCTCAGTTGGCTCGATGTGATTTGCTGGTATTTCAAGGGGACTTACGAAATTGTTCAACAACAGAGGAAGGGGTTTTCACAATTCGACAAATTCATCAATGAAGCACGGGTTTCGTATTCTAACCAGAAAGTACTGAATTTAAAGTGGTTGCAGGATTTAGAGAGTCAAAGTCTATTCTAAGTGCGGGATATGGAGCTCAACTTTAGCAAACTTCAACCAAACTTCGCTTTGCCTCACATCGGATAGCTTCCACAGAGTCTGTGCAATCTTCAGGGGAGGTGACTAAAGATATTCAAACCACCGCTTGACATGAAGATACCATCACAACGATGCATACCATCATTCAAACTGTGATTGAAGTTATGTCCACAATGTTTCCAGTTGACCACACAAGGCGAACACACCATCAGTGAGTTCGCTAGTGGTATGGATAAGCGAAGCTTGCTTGGGTCAGACACCACATTCCATAACTATCACCTACGTACATGAAATGAAACTTATTCTACTTTTAGCTACTATTTGAATCAAAAAGACGAAGAAACCTTGCTAGCTACTCACAACAAAAGACAAAATTCACCATCAACGAAAACTCTTTTTATTGAGAGAGTGTTCACAACAATTTCTTACAAAGTTTTCAAAGGGAAAACTTTCCCTCTTCTTCAAACTATCCTATCAATCTATACTAAGCTATCTCTAAGTTGTCTCTCTATTCTAACTTCTACTCTAATCTAATTTCTACTGAGTTCCAAATGAGGGGGGATGCCCCTTTATATAGCTGGCCAAGTCCATTGGATGGCTCAGATTACAATCAAATGAAGGGCTCAGATTGAGCCACATAAACCCTAACCCTAAAAAACCACCACCAAGAAGAGTGGAGTAATAAATGAGCAATTAATGTCCACCATCTTCTAGAAGTTTCCTGTTCATAGACACATTCGCACTGTTCCTTATCTGGTTGCAAACTGGATGAGTTTGGCCAATACTGCCTCAATTTCTTGGACTGGCACGACAGGCACATTCTTGATTTGACTCCAAGGCAGCAACTTCTTTCTCATGCTTGACGATGACTTTCCTCCTAGCCGTCATTCTTCAACACTCGAGCCTTCATTATTTCTCCACCCCTGATCTTGAAGGATTTTCTTATCCTGGACTCGCACATTTCTTCCTCGCCATTCGCCTTACTGCTCTGGGTGCATATTGGGTCTTTGAGGAGAAATCCCAACACTTAGCCATTTCTTTCAACATGCAGCTTTCTTCTTTCAAGTTGTCATGTTGTCTTGGAGTATTTACTCCATTGTCTCAAATCATCATGCTTTGGTCCAACGTTCAGCCTGCAAACAAGCAAGGAGAAGAGCATCAGAACACTTCATAATATAAACTCAACTTACTTACCTGATTTTCATGCTTTAACTCCCAAGCGTTCGTCGTTTTTCTCTAGCCAACTTTACTTTCTTCATAGCTTTTCATCATGAGCACGTTTAATATCCTAACAGCTGGGGCGTATATCACTTTGACATTTGAGTTTCACTTTCAGCTTCACGTTCTTCATGCCTTAGACAAATTTCTTCATCCTCAAGGGCGTACTTAAGAGATGCATTTTAAAATCATCCTTTGAAAGTGTTAGCTTCAACTGCATCTTCTTCAAGAAATTCACTTTTCCGGCCGAGGTGTTGACAACCTTGATTTTATTCATCTCTGACTCAAGAAAATTATTTCCATGAAGAATTTGATCAATTTCACCTAGGCAATCAACTTCAAATTCATCACTCGAGGCATTTTATCTTCAAAAACATCATTTATTCCTTGCCTTAGAAAATTTCCCAAATTTTCACTTAGGGAATTTCATTATTCAAGTGATTATCAAATCTTCATCCCGAAATCCTTGGCAAGCTATGGAAGACTTCGAAATCCATTCCTTGTCAAAGATGTCCGATACCCAGAAGAAAATTCCCTTCAGAAAACGTTGAATTCATGTGTCTCCAAACGAAGGGGTACATTTAATTTTTGAATTTTAAACCTTAGAAAAAATATTTTGCCAACAATTTTATTCTTCATCTTCATCTCTAAGCGTATTTCCTTGCTTGGCCTTAAAAACTTTATCATCTTCGTGAAGCTGGAACCTTCTAACTTCTTCTTGCCAATTTTATTCATGTCTCTGAAAATTTTATCTCCTCCATCAACTTGGGTGTATTTTCCTCTAGAGGAAGGTGGAATTTTATGCCTTAGAAAAATTTCATCATCAAAGTTCATCTTACTTCTCTGGGCGTGCTTCTTCTCTTTTGACACTTAGGAAAATTTCAAATTCATCCTCCTACCAACTGGGCGCATTTTGAACTTCATCACCTTTCTCAAGTTTAGGCCCATTTCTCTAGAGGAGGAGTTTCAATACTTAGCATTTTTCAAAGAGCCAACACTTTTGGGCGCATTCAAGGGGTCCTCCTTCAAATTTTCTATACTTAGAATATTTTCTCAACTTTTGATATTACCTCTTTCAAGCCAGGTGCATTCAACATGGAGGACTTCAAGTTTCAATTCCTTAGAAAATTTCAACTCCACCTCCTTGACTTAGGTGCATTTAGGGGGTCCAGGCTTCAAGTTTCAACACCTTAGAAGAAATTTGAGTCATCATGCAATGTTGGGCGCATATGGAGGTACTTACTTCTAATTTCAAACACTTAGCCAAAATCTCTAGGCATCTCTCTCCAAGGGCGCACTCAAGGGGTCCAATTTTCACTTTCTCAGCCTTAGAAAATTTCACTACCAACTTCTCTTCAAGCTTGGCGCATACCATCCCTTCTACTTCTAATTTCCCTACCTTAAACAAATTTCAAGGCATCTCCAAGTCAAGGCACAAATGTGGCCAAGAGCCTTCATTTTATCATAATTAGAAATTTTCAAATCACCTCAAGCTTACAAGGGCACATTCAAGGGTAGCTACTCCAAATTTTCATACTTAAACTTTTTCTTCAAGCTTCCTACCAGGCAGAGGCGCACATGAGAGGGTGTACTTCAAGTTTCAAGGACTTAGAAAAAAAAATCTCAACTCCCATCAAGTTTGCAAGGGCGCATATGGAGGTCCCTGCTTCAAATTTACCACACTTAGCGAATTTTCCAACCTCCTCTCACTTCAAGGGCGCATTTGGAGGTCCCTGCTTCAAATTTATAACACTTAGAAAAATTTCCAAGTATCCATGCAAGGTGAGGCGCATTTCACATGGGTAGCTTCAAATCTTGATGCCTTAGACAAAATTTTAACCTCCAGCTTGTTCTTGGGCGCCTATGAGGTATCAAGCTTCAAATTTGTGTTACTTAGAAAATTTTCCAATCAGGCTTCAGCTTCAAGGGCGCATTTTCATGTGTGAGCTCCAAGTTTCTAGACTTAGTGAAATTTTCATGGCCCTTCAAGCTTCTAGAGCGAATTCGAGGGGGGTCAAGCTTTCATTTTATCGGACTTGGATGAATTTCCCAACTTTCGCCTGATTTAGGGCAAATTGTTCATGATGCCCCCAGCTTGCCCTAACCTGCTATTTTTAGAAAGTTTCACAACTTTTGCTTCTCAGGATGATTTCAGGCTCCGAAAGGCTTGATTTTCACTTTGCTTCGAACCTCGTGACGTGATTGAGCTGCTAGCGCCTGATGCTGTCATGCCTTTACTATTTTTAGCAACTTACTAAAAATAATAACTATTCAAAATGAGCTCAAATTTTGTGTGTAAATTGCCTAAAGGATGTTGATCGTGACTGGATGCTGCTTTTGCATGACTGTCGTGTTTCGCCCTTGATTTTAGGAAACCCTAATTCCTCTGCACAGGCCTACTAAAAATAGTAAGTGCTTGATTTTTGAATCTATGCAACTCCGTTTGACTTGAAATTCGCACCATGGGGTCCTCATCACGTGCTTGACCTGCTCACACTAGTGCCTCGTGCTAACCTGCTATTTTTAGCATGTTTCTAGAGGTGGTTTACTATTTATAGCAACTGCTTGATTTCGAGACTTCCACAACTCCGTTTAACTTGAAATTTGAATGGCGTGCTCCTCATAGGGTGACCTGCATGTTTACACTGGCGCCTGCTGCTAACTTACTATTTATAGCCTGTTTCCGGAACGCCTTACTATAAATAGTAAGTGCTCCGTTTGCCTTGAAATTTTACCAGCGGACCCCTTGAAAGATGTTGATCGCAATGGGATACACTAGTTTTCGGAAATTCTAGCATTTTACCCCTCATTTTGGGTCCCGAAGCTAGAAACCCTAATTTGACTTGCATGTCTATCAAATGACCTCTGTTTGACCTCGTTTTTGTTGCTGCCGATCAGTTTGTGATTCTGAAGTGCTGGGAGGGGGCTGCCAAGTGGATCTGCTAAAAATAGTAAGTTGCTGAAAAAGTGATCATCTCCGTTTGCATGTCACATCACTGCGAAGCCCTCGAAAAACCCACAAGGAATATGCTAACACGCGCAAAACATGCAAACCCTAAAAATAGCCTTTGAAGGTTGAATACTAAAATTTATCGTCTCATTTTGCATGTTATATCACTGCGTAGGTCTCGAAAAACCCACAAAGAATCTCTAGACATGCATCTAAAAGTCCAACATGCAAACCCTAAAAGTGGCCCTCGAAGGCAAGACTGCTAAAAATAGTAAGTTGTCTGTTTCAGCTCAAATTTTGCAAGCAGGTAGCTCACAACGTTCTAAGTGCAGTGCAGTCATCAGAATTTGAAAATCCCAAGGAAATAGGCCCCAAATTGGTACTTACTAAAAATAGCAAGTTGTCGGAATTCATTGAAATTCTGTTGGGGACCTACTGAAGGTATGCTGACAACAACATTAGCCTAAAATTTCAATAGCCAAACTTGATTTGACCTCAAACTGACGTGAAGGAATCAAACTCTAATTCTCAAACTTAGACAAAATTTCAATCCAGATGGCACATCCCCAGAAAGACAGACAAAACAAGAGAGAGACAACAAGAAAACAAACTAAAATCAAGCCAAAAGTTTGAAACGAAGCAAAAATTAGGGGGTCCCCATTTGCAATGGGGCGATGTGTGAAAAAGGTCACAACAAGAAGTATTGTCAATTTCCATGTCCTAAGGAGACTCTTGGTCTTCACTATCTATCTCCATGTGAGTGCCCTTAGATCTCTTGAATGCAAAATCCTCTTCAAATGTAATATCCCTGCTGATCTCTATTAGTTTCTGACCTAGAATGTAGACTCTGTAGGCTTTTGAAGACTCACTATAGCCCACAAATATTCCCTTCTTGCCAGATGGCTCCAACTTTGTCCTTTTATCTTTAGGCACATGAACATAGACAGGACAACCAAAGATTCTCAAATGACTTACATGAACATAGACAGGACAACCAAAGATTCTCAAATGACTTACTTTCGGTTTCACACCTGCGAAAGCTTCTTCAAGAGTCATGTTCTCCAAAATGTGATGAGGGCTTCTATTCTGAACATACACAACTGTCCTAGATGCTTTAGCCCAAAGGAAGGTTTGCAGATCTTGATCATGAATCATGGCTTTAGCTGCTTCTACAATGGATCTGTTCTTCCTTTCTGCAACACCATTTTGTTGTGGATTGTAAGGGACACAGAACTCCCTCTTAATCCTTGCCTCAATACAAAAGTTACAAAAGCTTCCAAAGATGTATTCTCCTTTGTTGTCAGATATCATAACTTTGATCCCCTTCTCGGACAAGTTCTCTACTTGAGCTTTAAATTCCTTGAATCTCTCAAGAACTTGCTCAAATTCTTTAGTCTTTAAGAAATAAATCCAAGTCTTTCTAGAGTAGTCATCAATGAAAATTATATAATACAAGAAACCACTCAAAGAAGCAACAGACATTGGACCACACAAATCAGAATGAACGAGATCTATAATGCATTTAGATCTACTCTCACTACTATGAAATGGACCTTTAGTATTCTTACCCAAAGCACAACCTCTGCAAGTGCCTTCATGCTCTTGGCTGAGTTTAGGAAGGCTTGTGACCATCTTCTCCATGGTTGGAAGTGCTCTGAAGTGAAGGTGAACAAGTCTTCTATGCCAAAGTTCACATGAACTTGATGAATCATGCAACAAAGCCTGTAATGGACAAGTGGAAAGTCTGTAGAGACTCTCATGCCGAACTCTAATCACTTGAGCAGTCTTGATGCTTGAGTTCTTCGGCCATGCAAGAACTTTACCTTCAGAGAATGCAACTTGATATCCCTTATCCTCCAAAGCTGAAATAGAGACAAGGTTCCGCTTGATGCCTGGTACAAATAGCACATCACTCAATTGTAAAGAGATGCCAGAATCTAAGTGAAGAGAGGAGGTCCCAACACCTTTCATAGAATAACATGTGTCATCTCCAATTATGACTTGAACACTTGAATCTCTCTCCACCAACTCAGATAGATGCTCTCTAAATCCAATGATGTGTCGAGAGGCACCACTATCAATCAACCAAGTGTTGTTGTCCATTGGAACATTGCTTGATAAGGCAGAATAGAATAGAAAACCACTTGAATCCTTTTGAGGAGAGATCTCACCCACATTTGCAATTGAAGCCTGCTGCTTAGGTTTGGTTGGACAATCTTTTGCATAGTGACCAAACTTGTCACATCTGAAGCATTGTATGCGGGAGAGGTCCTTCTTCTTCTTAGACGCAGGGGCACCATTTGATCTTTTATCTCTATTCCTCTTGAAGTTGCCTTTCTTTCCTTCTCTTCCTTTCTTCTTCAAAGATTGAGTGGCAAGTACATGGATGTCTTCATTTGTAGAACTTTGCCCATTGCCTCTTGCCACTAGTCTTGATTCTTCTTGGATGCAATCTACCCTCAAGCGATCAAACTTAGGTAGTTTTGATCTCCCACTAATACCTTGGATAAATGGCTCCCAAGATTGAGGAAGACCATTAAGTGCCAACATAACCAAATCCTTATCATCAATCATATGCCCAATGGTAGAGAGTTGATCTCTCAACTCGGTAATCTTCATGAAGAAGGAGATGACAAAATCTCCTTTCACCATCTTGACATGATGACGCTGTTTCCTCAATGCAAGAGCTTTGCTTGTATTATTGATCTCATACATTTCCTCCAAGGTCTTGAACATTTCCCTTGTTGTCTTTAACTTAGAGATAACTGGCACAAGGTGATCCTTCACAAAGTCTACCAAAATATTCTTCGCCTTAGTGCAATTCTTCTTCCATTGAGACTTTTCATTCTCATCGGAAGGTTCTGGAATTTTGCTGTAATGTCCCTTCCTTAGGTGTTCAGATTTGATGCAGAGGTTGACCTATTATGAGGGTTCCCGTAGGTCAACAGTATGGATAGGGGACCCATTTCGAGGTTGTGGAACCTTGCCAGGAGCTGTTCGAGCCTTTCAGAGTCAAGTTCAGTCGATTAAGCCAGGGATAAATTGGAAATAATAAAGTTGGCTTTAATGGAATAGTGAAAGGTGAATAGTAACAGCAAATTATAAAGTGAATAGTGAAAAGTGCACCCCCATCCTAGAACTTAAGTTGTTTTAAAAAGGAGGCCAAGTTCACAATGCAAAATTAGACCCTCAATGTTATTTTATGAATTTTTAGGCCAAATATTAACCCCAAAAAGGGTTGACCCCTCTTGGTGAAAATAAAAAGGCATTTTTGTCTATTTTGGATTCATTCTTATGACTTCAATTTGAGAGCAGCAGCAAACTCGAGGGTTTGAAGAGCTTGGAGCTTCCAAGAACGCAAACTTTTGGGAGAATTTGGAGATTTGGACGAAAACCCATTTCTCTTGGTGACATGATTCAACATTATCCAACTTCAGTGTGGAGTTGGCAGCATTATTTGGGGTTATAATTGCAGATCAGTCCATTTTGAGGACAAAAATTCGCATCAGATTGCAGATCAATCCTTTTAGAGGACATTTCTACCATCTTTCAGCAGTTGCACAAGCAGCCGTGCCTTTGTTTGGCATTTGGGCTTCAAACCCTAAGTGCTAGGTGAAGTTTTTGAAGTTTTGGAGCCAAGAAGTTTCATATAGCAGTGGCACAACTCCTCTCACACCTGGAAACGAAGTGGGTAGTCATTAGTAGAACTGGGAGAGTTTGAATTTGTTGTATCAAGGTTATATCAGACCTGAAATTTCAGTTGCAGACTTGTAAAAAGTCATTTCCCGGTCTTTGGATGAATGGGTATGTTGCAATTGGCCCATATCTATATAATTTCAATCTTTTAATTAATAGAATCATTGCATGTTTGGTTATTTTTCCTTTATCAGCATTGTACGTGTCATGCAATTCGCATAAAACTCCAAAAAACACAAAAAAATAAAATAAAACATAAAACACAAATAAAACAAAACCTATTAAATACACTGGTCAAAGACTTCAAGGAAAACCAAAATCAAAACATTCAAATCAGGTTTGGGTTGAGGATCTTTCATTCGCTCTCCACGAACTCAACAATCTCATTTTCTCCCAATGCAAGCATTACTCTAAACTTCCAAGATGTGAAATTGGAAGCACCTTCAAGCCTATCTTCAATCTTGAGCTCGTTCACCATTTTTGAAGATAAGATAGATGCAAGAAGATGAGAACAAGAGTGGATGATAGAACTGCTTATATAAATCTAATCACGATCTTTCTCAAACCCGCTCTAATACCATGTTAGTTTTAGGATCAGCTTAGATAAGCAGATTTTTAATTTAAATTCAATCAAATAGACACAGCATATACCCTAGGAAAACCCTCCACTTGAGGGAGAAAAACCCAGCAACAATATATCACTTATATATTGAATATGAAACAATAAACTCCTTTACAATGAGGCTGAATATGAGGCCAAACAACAACACCAATATGATGCGATCTCTTGAAGACAATACAACTCTTTTGATGAGTATATCGGCCTCCTTTATAAGCTTCAATCTGCTCTTAGAGAAAACTCACACTTGTATAATCTCGAACTATGAATGGATGTGTGTAATCAATGATGGAATGAACAAATGGCAACCCATATAAATACACGGGGGAGAGAAAGATCGCAACTCTTCAAAGCATGATGTCGGCCTTCAATATGAACCGATATGTCTCCAAGGATGGCAAATATACAAAGTCGGCCTCTAGTAATTATTTACCAATAATTAAACATTAAATGATTTCTCAAGTGAAGCGCCTCTCACTTTTATATTGACTTAAATAAATTGAATAGCCGATAGGCTATATTAAATTTATTTCTTCAATGTCATGGCTGGAAGGATGAGGCCTGAAGCTGTTCTAACATCAACATGTATGACAATAGAAATTTGAAGTTTTTATCAAAATATTAATAAATATACATACAAAAGCCATAACTAATTCTAATGCATCCAAGAAGCTGAACAATTAAATCTCATTTTCCTATTCTCATAGTTTCACAAGGAGCATTATACTCCAAGCATGTAATGCTCACATTTAACGTAGGACATTATCTTAAGAAAATCCAGCCCTTTTTTTGGTCTAAAAGTATGATATAATGGTAAACACAGAATGAGGTTATAGCAGATTTGATTTAGAACAAATTCTCACAAACAAATTATACTCAAAGATTCATCCAGGCAAGGCAATATATCACATCCCAAAACAAATGATGTGCCTTCATTCCTCTATTTTAACTTAATTAAATATGTTGTATTAAATAACATAACGTTTTCTTTTGACCACCACCTAAGTATGTCATGCATTGTACAAGGTTATACCCCATAGGAATAAATTAATTTACCATAAATGTTTATTAAATTTTAAGAAGCGGTGTAGAATGATAGCTTCAATGATTGTAGAAATTAATTTACTACAATAGATATACTAGTTTAAAACTAGCTATATTACAATCATTTGGTAATAGTGGAATCATAATTTTTTTACAATTGCCTTCACTTCTAATTAGAATGATTAAATTGTCTTGGCAAGGATAATGCCATTTTTAAGCTAAAACTATCATCTCTAATAAATTAATTATTTATTTATTTATAATTATAATACTCAATTGATTGGTGCCACTACATTTAACATTTAATACCTCATAACACACAATGATGATATGACTATTTAAAACTACTCTAATGAACCTCACAATTTCTATATATAACCACAACATTTTCTTAATATTATTTTCTTTCTTTGTTTTTATTAAAACCACCTTTAACTTTAGTGCATGAATTATTTTATTACCGAATTTGAATTATAGAGTAGAATTGTGCAAGAATAAGATATTGCTAAAAGGTAGTTATCATGGTTATCAAGGAAATTAATAGAAAAGACAATTCATTCAACGAGTGCATTGTTAACAACCAAAAACAATTGCAAAAAAAGTTTTCTTCTTTAGCTACACAAATAGAGAACACAAGATTTGGGTGATAAAAGAAAAGAGATTTGGGTGATAGAAGAAAGAAGCGGTAATACTTAGTGGTAATACCCGACTCTGGTGTGAACAGATCACCAACTAGGAAGTTCACACTTAGTGGAAAGTGTGTGAAGCGGTTGTGGAGAGCTCGAGAGGGTTGTTGCAGGCAGAGGAGTCCTGAGCAACTAAGAGCTAGAAGCCGCAACAAAATGTGTTTTGCAGATTGAGAGTGATTGCAGCAGGAAAGTTGGGTTGGATCGTGAAGAGACCCGTGCGGATACTGTTTTGGGAGCAAAATTCGAAAAAAGTGGAAGATGAAATGTTTGAGAAGATGGGACAAATAGTTTGTGAAGAAGTGAGAAATATAGTTTGTGAAGAAGTGGCAAAGATGGTTCGAGGAAAAGTGGTGAAGACAAGAGACGAAAAATGAGGACAGCGGAAAAGAGTATTGCAGCCTGAATTGGATGGAGAAAGATGAGAGAGAAGCCCCTACGAAAGAAGTAGCGGCTGAGAGATGCCATGAGGAAGGCATGAAGAGAGAAGAAGAAAGGACTGAGGTGAGCAACAAAGAGGTTGTCATGGATGGCGAAGAGGATTTGTTGGCACGTTTGTTGATGATTGAGGAAGAATGGATGATGGAGCTCGTTGGTGTAGCGAAGAGAGAAGAGCGAGAAGTTGCAGCTAACAAGGAGGTGGAAGATGTCGCGGTGAAGTTTGATGTTGCAGCTGCAAATGAAGATGAGGTAAAACAACTTTGTGATGTTATTGCATTTTCAAATAAGATGGATAGAGGACAAGAGCACGTAGTAGATGTTGTGTGGTTGTGTATAGAGATGGTTGAGGATGTTGCAGGGTTTTAGTGGAGGTAGTCGGTTAGAAGTGGGTTTGAACCCACGAAAGAGAAGGGAAGTGTGGAAAGCATTTGGTGGAGGAGGTCGAGCTTTGGTGGGCATAAGTCCATGAGGAGGGGGAGAAGGAAGAAGGTGCAATGTTGCCAGAGGGAGGTGGTGCATATTCTAGCACGATGCTGGAAGAAGCGAAAGAAAGATTGATTTTGAGAACTTGGATAGCGAAGGAGTTCATTGCAGGTTGACAGCAACCTAGAAGAGTAGTGCAACTACTCAACTCCACCATTGTGAACCTATGCTCACAATCTTTCTACCTAGCGTGTCTGGTGTAGAAGCACACGGGCGGACAAGCGATTTGCACCAACCAAAAAAAAAATTGCTTGGTTTGCTTTCAATTTTGGTTTGTTCTTGTTTCTCTCTTTCTAATCAATTTCTAAACCTCTTAAATTTTCCATCTTCACTATGACACTACTATGATACTCGGAGAAAGTTTGTTTCATAAAGTGTGATAAGATCTTTTAAGCAAATGCAATTGGTTTGTGTAAAGCTATTCACCACTACTTTTTTTGGCATTCTCACAGCCTAAGCTATGGTGAAATAGAGTATGAGTAGGCATCTAATGGACATGTATGTGAAGTGTAAAAGCATTGACTGAATGTCACATTGCCGGATAGATAAGAACAAGATGGATTTGTTGAAGAGATTTTAGCAAATGGATTAGCAAACGTAAAGCTAAATTTCTCAACGTTATCGGCTTGCTTGGAACTGAGATTTTGTTGGATGCAGTAGAATTAAAATCTTGAAATTGATATTTAATTGTCTTTTCACCTTCGATGACAAAGAATAGATTAGTGGAACACAATGGAGGCCACAGTTTTGAAAGAGAAAGGCCGATAACATTCTTTAAATGTTTGCCTTTTTAACTTCCATCAAATGAATCGTTGAAAAGAAATCATTTCATTTTGTTTTTGAAGCACAAAGGACGCGGCATGAGGGACAATAATAGAATTTAAAAAAAAGAAAAAGACAAGAACAAAGGCATCGGTGTGTAAAAAGGGGCATAGCAAGTGAAAAAGTGTGTGGCAGTAATGAGTAAAGACACGTTGGTGTAGAGAAGGGTCGATGGAATAGAACTTGTGGGGAAAAGAAAACAGGGGTTGCACGAATAAGGCCTGCAAACTGTGAAAGCATAGAGGAAACCCAATTGAGGGTTATGGAAGATCAAAGAGTTGTGCCATATTGAATGGCTTGATAAGAATAAAAGCAAATAAATACAGAGTTTGTATAAGGTGATGGGTTGAGAATGAAAAAAAAGTAGACTCAGTCAAGAGAAGACCGTGGAGGCATGAACTGGGGGAGTATGAATGCACAACAGAGAAAAGAAGTTTGAACATAATTAGAATGCAATTTTATTTGCAAAACTTGTATTACAGATTTGAATATTTGTATTGAGCAAATTTGAAATCAAATAAAACACCAAATTGTTGTGTTTTATGTTGTTGATAACTTGTGAGTGAGAGGCAAGATTGAGGGTTCTTGCATCATCCACCCAAGCATAAATATGAAATTCACAACTTAGAAATAAATTTAAATCACACAACATTTAAAATACACTTAATGATTTATAGAAATAAAAGGAGGTCATTAAGAGAAAACAACACAAGGCAACAATGAGGGATCTTGGTCACACTAGACCAAGACTACTTATTATAACTAGGAATCACAAAGTTGCGGTCCCATTACTTCACCACATGAAGTGGAATGGTAGGGTGGTTATGGGTGATTCCTCTTGGCCTACCATGTAGTGTCCCGCCCTAAGTTGGTATTCAATTTTTTCGAGTTTCAACAACTTGACTGCTCAAACATTTCGTCAAACAGTTGCCAATATCCAACTCTGAGTTTGTTATCACTGATTTATAATTACTATTCATACCATACAGTTACTTAAAGGTTATCCACAATAAGCCACTACAAAAATGTAGTTCCAGTTTCAAACTAATAACAAATTACTAGAATAGAACATTGAAATAATAAATACCACCAACACAATTTATAGAGATATGCATAAATGTATTTCTTTATTTATTAAGCATATTGAATACATAAACATATTGTACTCTGACCTGAGGTGATGGCTCCAACTTCTAGTCTTGATTTGTACAGTCCACATACATTGAATGCTTAGCTTCAAAATACCAATATAACCAGTGCCTCCAACAAGCCATAATATTTTAAAGAAGAGTTATAACCTTCACAGTTTCTTCCATCCTAGCCACGTCGCCACAGAATACAAGTTCCCTTTTTGAGCCATGATATCCTGAAGGAATATAGTTGCTGGAAATACGACAACTGGAGACTCAATATTTTGACACATTTGCCATCCTGCCTTGCTTCAATTCATCGACCCCTTTATTCACTTCGACCTAACCAATATAGACTTCCAAATTCTCACACCTTTCACTAATGTTGGCGGCAGACTCCCAAAACAACCATTCATTAAACGAACTTACTTTAAATAATCACCAACCATTAATACGGCTCCCAACTCCTGCGGCATATAAGTAACCTTATTACGCTAAGACTTCCCTTGGTCTTTATTCACACATCATCTTTGAATAAGCTCCTATTGAAGATTATAAATAGAGCGAAGGCTCCTTTTAAGATATGTGACTGCGATTACCATATGAATGGTGACCCACAATTGTCTCTGTTCATCGACACTTATTTCCTGAAGGTGACATCTTATGGAAAATCAACTGGGAATTTATGAACTGCTCGACTCTCCAATGAAGTCACGGATTCTGGGAATAGTCCATTTACAACTCCTCACAGTTTCCCTACAAATTCCTCTAGAGATGTTGCTAACAAGATGATTATTGGCTCTTTATAAGCTCCCCACAAGTCACGATATTCTTTTAGTGTTTGACGACAGCTCTGAGAATAAGGTAACTTTAACAAATGAAAAGGACAATAACAGCAATCTGAAGTGTCTTGAACCATAGCCCCAAACTCCCGATACTATTCCTAAACACTAAAATAACACCACGACTCAAAAGAAAAACGAGTTCACTAAAAAACTAGGACGGCTCCTCATTAAGTAACAGCTTCTTGAATTTTCTCTGTACATTGAATCGATTCCACGTTCAAGGGCGGCAATTTTCTTTTAAAATAATATTACCACAATCTTCAAAATATGATGCTCCTTCTAAAATAATCTACAGTGGCTATTGAGAAATGCGACTGTCAAATATTGAACTGGGCGGTAGTATTAATCTCCTTTAGATTCCATTAAGAAATACATAAGCAAAGGTCCTTCAATAAATACTATGGTGCTCCTTTGAATCTATTTGACTGGAATTTAAACACTAATAAACCAAAGGTTCGAAGCTTGTCATTAAATTTGCACAGTCACCTCCAAATTATACTTGCCTTGAAACTGCACGACTAGAGATAAGAAAGATATTATATTCAGATCAGTAAACAAACAGATATTCTTTTTCCTTTGAAAATTGTCTTTGCAAAAGACTATACAAAATTCCGAACTTGAAACATTAATATCAATTGCGAAACTGGGGTGATTCCACTAGTGTAGAATTAGGTTTTCGTCCAATGCTCTAAACTTGTAGGGTTTTCGTCCTCAAGTCCTACAAATCAACTCTCCAAAGAACAAAAATTAAACCAAGCATGCCTGCAAATGAACTCCCAAAACTTATATTCTTTTCCCTTTTGTAACTCGTGTGACTTCTCGAATTCTTGTCTTTCTCCTTTCAACTTTTTTAATTTGAATTATTTTTTGAAAATTCACTTTGAAAAGTAACTTAGTTAATTTATTTGACTTTTCCAACTCATAGTTACTTTTGCACTATTAATTTAAGTTGTCCTTTTTAATTTAACTAATTTTGACAACATAAATTAATAATTTAACTTTATGCTAACTCATAAAATTTGGGGACATAACATCCCATTGGCCAATGTCTTGTAATAACTTGCGTACTCAATGAAAACATCAAATTCATCTAGAATAGATATATAGCCAAAGTAACATGATTAAAGATAAAATATTTACTTGTAACCTAGATCAGCCATATAAAAAATATATATATTGCGACTTATCATCAAAAAATTGAAATGGAATCATGTCTTCACATGATCCAATCCAACATATACATCCATGCCCATCATAGAAAAGAAAGAAAAAGTTCCTATAAATTTCCCATATGTTTTTTTTAATATCTAGTTTGAACCATTTGAAGCTTTATCTCAACCTTAAAATTGCATTCTTATAGCATTTATCACCCTATCAAAACAACTTCTCAATTCTTATAAATACTCATTGTTGAAATGAAGATTTGAAATCATATCTGTCTACGCACTCCAAGCCATGACATGATGTGTGATCTCCACACAACATACAACCATCAAGTATTATTCCTCACAATTCATTTACAACCTTACTTTTCACATAGTATGCATCTATTTGATTTTTATTTTAGCAAAAACACTATTCACACTTACACCATTTCCTACATAATGTCCTTAAATCAAGCTCACACACTTTAACCAATTGAAAAGCATTAAGTATAACTCACTCAATTACCAATTTATCCTATTGTCATAATGAATTACAATTTAAGGGTTGTCAACCAAATCTAGGGTTAATATTTGCATTTGCAAAGTAATTTAACATAATTATTTAAAATAAGCATCACAATGCCTTCCTAGGGTTAGCTCAATTACCTCATGTTAATGAATGGTAGCTTAGATCAGATATAAATGATGATTGCTTAAGCATCATCATCACTTATATAAGACCTAATACCTTTCATATTTTTCTAGAAATAAGTAATCAAACGAATTTTATAAAGCATGTATAAAAATCATATATATCTAAATGATATTCTGAAATTGCATTGTTTAAATTCGGGAGTATTATAACACATCTGCCATGCGTAAGGGTATGTCTGTTTGTTAATCCGAATTAACATTAGTTGAGAGAAGAACCCACGCTCTAAAAGAGCACGTCTCTTGAGCAGACGTGCCTCCACGTGTGGAGACACGTCTTCTCAAGAGACGCATCTCTTGGAAGCGAGTCTTCTATCATATATTAGATGATTCAAATCTGAATATGCAAATATAGAAATCATTAATGTTCTGCATTCAGTACATTCGGCAATAATAGAAGTCTTATGAAAAAAAAGTTTTTGTCTTAGAAATTTATTTCTCAGAAATCTCTGGCTTAGTTTATTCTTAGTTCTATAGGATCCCTTTCTGATTTTTGACTCAGATTTGTTTACATTTACATGGTATCAGAGCCACGTTGTGTGAATCCTAATCAAATCTGAATACCAATCTGCTCAAGACAAATTTGTCTTTTCCATAATCGAATTTACTTCACATTCTTCATAATGTCAAGTGTGATCAGATTTGAAGATCGCCTTGCAGGAGCAGACAATTTCACATCATGGAAATTTAGAATCATGATGATCCTTAGAGAGAATAAGTTAGATTCACTTGTGAAAGAAAACTTGGAGGAACCAAAGTCTGAAACTGAGAAAACTCAATGGACAGAAAACAATGAAAAGGCCATGAAAATCCTAGTAGATGCAGTTAGGGATCACATAGTGCCCATCCTAGCAAAACATGAAACTGCATACCATATGTTCAAATCTCTTGAGAAAACTTATGAGATTAACAACACCTGCAGGACTCTTGCTTTAAAAAGGCAAATCAACAATGCTCAAATAAACAAAGGAGAGTCCATTAATGCATACTTCATGAGGATTATTGAACTGAGAGATCAATTATCCACAATTGGATATCAGATTGATAGCAAAGAATTAACTCTAATTGCATTAGGAGGCCTACCAAACTCATGGGAGTCATTTGTTCAAGGAATAAGTGCAAGATCCAAACTCCCTAAGTTTGACAGACTAAGAACTGACTGCCTTCAAGAAGAAACAAGACTCTCCTCAAAAGAAAACAAACAGAAAAACGTAGATGAAGATATTCATGCACTCAACACATCGTCTAATAAAAGGAATAAGAAAAACTCCTACAAGAAAGGATCTTTTAAAAGAAAGAGAAATCCCAATGGAAAGGGATCTTCTAAGAAGAAAGACATTTCTCAAGTGCAATGCTTTAGGTGTGATCAATATGGCCACTATGCAATGAAATGCCCTAACAGAACAAAGCAACAAGCATCCTTTACCAAAGTAGGAAAGTCAAATTCAGATCATGAGTCTGAGAACTTTGTGTTCTATTCAGCGTTATCTAGTCAAGTATCTAACAATTTCAACAATTGGGTAATTGATAGTGGTTCTTCGAGGCACATCACAGGGTTTAGAGAAAACTTAGACACTATGTCTAAAGAGTCTGATGAAGATGTAACAATTGGGGATGACTCTACACATCAAGTAAAAGGGGTTGGAACTTGTTCCATCACATTGAAATCTGGTCTCTCCCTTCAACTCACTGGAGTCTTATTTGTACCTGGTATAAAGAGGAATCTCATATCCATCTCTGCACTTGAAGACAATGGTTATAGAGTTACTTTCATGGATGGGAAAGTTCTAGCATGGCCTAAGAACTCAACAATCAAGAAAGCCCAAATCATAGGTGTGAGACAAGGGTACCTTTACAAACTATGCACTGAAGTCAATCAAGCCCTTACCCTTGACACCTTTGATTCAAATGAAATCTGGCATAGAAGATTAGGACACCTTCATTTCCGTGCCCTACCTTCTATGGAAAAACTTGTAACAGGGTTACCTAAGTTAAAATCATCCCATGAAGGAAATTGTAAAGGTTGTGCCTTAGGAAAGAATTCAAAGGGATCCTTTCCCACTAGTTTGAGCAAAACTCTAAATATGTTAGATCTGGTTCATTCCGACTTATGTGGACCCATGTTTGTACCTTCTAAAGCAGGATTTCTTTACTATGTCATATTCATAGATGACTTCTCTAGGAAAACCTGGATCTATTTTCTTAAGTGTAAAGAGTCAATAGAAATCCTCAAAAGGTTCAAAGAGTTCAAAGCACTTACAGAAAACTTCTCCGGGAAGAAAATAAAAACCTTAAGGACAGACAATGGGAAAGAATACACCTCTGAAGTTTTTAAGGAATTCTGCATGAGTGCTAGAATTAAGAGGGAGTTCACAATGGCTTACAACCCTCAACAAAATGGGGTCGCTGAAAGGAAAAATAGAACCATTTTAGAAGCTGCCAAAGCAATGTTGCTTGATCAAAACATTGAAACCTCCTTCTGGGCTGAAGCATCTAGGACTGCTGTCTACATCCAAAATAGATGTCCTCATTCTCATCTTGACAACAAAACTCCTGAAGAAGCCTTCACTGGCATAAAACCTTACATTAGTCACTTTAGGATTTTTGGTTGTCCTGTCTATATTCATGTGCCCAAGGGGAAGAGATTCAAACTTGAACCTTCCGGAAAGAAAGGAATATTTATGGGATATAGTGAAACCTCCAAAGCCTTCAGGATATTCATACCCGGTCAGGATCAAATTGAATTGAGCAGAGATGTCATCTTTGAAGAAGACATTGCATTCAAGAGGGCAAGAAGTTCTAGTGAGGCTGAAACCTATTCCCCTAGAGTACCTGAAATGGAACCTACTCCTGAGATTCAGAGGGAGCATCCTGAGGAAATGTCACATGAACTTCCTTCTACTTCAAATGAGAATACAGATGTCAATGGCAGAAAGAGACCACTTTGGGCCAAGAAGATGATCAAAGAAGCAGAGAATCATGCAGCACCCAAAGGAACGTTCAGGGAGAGTAAAAGACCCAAACGCTTCTCTAGTTATGTTGCTCTCATGAATGACATCATAAACTCCGAACCTGTCAGTGTTTCAGAAGCCTTCAGACATCAAGCATGGAAAAATGCAATGACGGAGGAATATCAGTCCATTCTAAAGAATGATGTATGGGATGTAGTGCCTAGACCTAAAGGGAAATCTGTTGTCTCTTCCAAATGGCTCTTCAAAATCAAGCATGCTGCTGATGGCAGTATAGAAAAACATAAAGCACGTTTTGTGGCAAGAGGTTTTTCTCAAAAGGAAGGCATTGATTACAAAGAAACATTTGCACCTGTTGCCCGTTACACATCAGTGAGAGCAGTGTTAGCCATTGCAGCAGCTAAAGGCTGGAAGATCCATCAAATGGATGTGAAAACCGCCTTCCTGAATGGAACCATTGAAGAGGAAGTCTATTTGGAACAGCCTGAAGGTTTTGTGATACATTAACCTGACTCACATGTATGCAAACTGAAGAAAGCTCTCTATGGACTTAAACAGGCTCCCAGGGTCTGGTATGAAAGAATTGACAGCTATCTCTTGGGATTAGGATTTTCCAAGAATGAGGCTGACTCAAATCTCTACTTCAAGGTAATCAAAGGTGATATGCTAATAATTATTTTATATGTTGATGACCTGTTGATAACAGGAGAAGATCATCTCATTGAAGCAGGATCTAATTTCTAAATTTGATATGAAAGACTTAGGCATTCTACACTACTTCCTAGGTTTAGAAGTATGGCAGAAATCAGAGGGCATTATACTAAACCAAGGGAAGTATACTATTGATATTCTGAAAAGATTTGGAATGTTGGACTGTAGACCGATGTCTACACCTATGGAAACCAACCTTCACAAATTAAAAGAAGCAATGAATCCAAACTTATCCTTGATGTATAGATGATCTATGTGACTTGATATCTGTGAATATTTTGAGATATCAACTATTGATATGGTATGATCTCTTAAGACACTTTGATGGATATCATGGGATCTTGATATCATCTGAAGATCATTGCTCAATGGGATCTTTAAATTGAGATAATCATTGTGATAGAGATCAAACTGTTTATATCCAAGTGGATATGCACAAGTGATCAAACTGTATGGTAGAGCACTTCAATTGGTATGACTTGTCATGTGTGTGACTCCATGATGGGCACTTGACCGATAATAATGAAAGTATTTGACATTGTATGACATGATAAGATAGATATCATGATGACTATGATGATATCATGTGACTTGATATCTTTGATGATATCAGACATATCATCTTGATATCATCTGAAGATCATTGTGATATAATCACCATGAATGGTAAAGGTTGATCATGTGACACATACATAATAATGATTATGAAGAATGTCATGTGACTTGACAACTTTGAGAAAACATTCCTTATCTTCGATATCACGTGTAAAGGTGATATCCATACTTATTTGATTTGAAATATCTTCCCTAAGCTAAGAGGGAGTGTTAATGAATGGTAGCTTAGATCAGATATAAATGATGATTGCTTAAGCATCATCATCACTTATATAAGACCTAATACCTTTCATATTTTTCTGGAAATAAGTAATCAAACGAATTTTATAAAGCATGTATAAAAATTGTATATATCTAAATGATATTCTGAAATTGCATTGTTTAAATTCGGGAGTATTATAACACATCTGCCATGTGTAAGGGTATGTCTGTTTGTTAATCCAAATTAACATTAGTTGAGAGAAGAACCCACGCTCTAAAAGAGCACGTCTCTTGAGCAGACGTGCCTCCACGTGTGGAGACACGTCTTCTCAAGAGACGCATCTCTTGGAAGCGAGTCTTCTATCATATATTAGATGATTCAAATCTGAATATGCAAATATAGAAATCATTAATGTTCTGCATTCAGTACATTCGGCAATAATAGAAGTCTTATGAAAAAAATGTTTTTGTCTTAGAAATTTATTTCTCAGAAATCTCTGGCTTAGTTTATTCTTAGTTCTATAGGATCCCTTTCTGATTTTTGACTCAGATTTGTTTACATTTACACCTCATAATCTAGAATTTTGTGCATCACATGGAACTGATAAATTCATTTATAACATCATTCAAAACCCTAATAATGAAAAACAATTGATGAAATGTTTTCAATCCGAGGAGTTATCCACAAGGTCCATTTAGAGTATTAATATCACTAAAAGCACATTGGTGTAAGGGTAACAAGATTTGTTAAAAGGACTAACTATGTAAAAGCATAAGTTTCATCAAGTAGGGAAGAGTGTTACAAGGGTCATAGAGAAACTAGGCCTTACAAAGCATGTGCTCTTCATCCAGCTAAATAATGCTATGCATGCAAATTAAGCTTCAAAAGGTACATGATAGTCAACAAAGGAGAAATAAATAAACATAATTGAAAACAATAAACAAATCTTAACTTGGATATATTACCAAAACCTTGCTTATAGTTGTTGCCAATCCAACTATGCCCACGTTCTTTAGCAACCTCCCTACATCATTTCACTAGCATTACAAATTTTTAAATTGTATAAGAATAAATAAAAAATGAAACAAAATTAGGAATTCTAATAATTTTATAAACATTAAAGCCTTTACCACATTCAATGAGAATTTTGATCCTCAAAAAATATCTCAAAATTTTGAAATTGACTCCTCAAATGAGATGAGCTAAACTTAACTCTAATGAAACATCCAAAGGCAACCTAGATTAGGCCAGTTTGGACAATTATCTACAAGACCATTATGTAGGATTTCATGACAATCCAAATACAAGCCTAGATCTACGTGACTATAGAAGATTACAAAAGCTACATGCAAACATATAGATAGTACAAAATGCAAATATCAGCTAAAATCCAATATTGAAAATATGGAGAGATTAATATGAAATTGATTATTCAATGATAGAAAAGAGCTATAATATATAGCCTTATAGTTTCCAAATTCGATGAGGATGAGGGTAAGGTATAAAACCAAAAATCAAGTGATTGCTTTGACCAAGTTTCCAAATCTGATAGGATAATGAAAAAAGCATAATCCTATGCTCATTTATCCTATCTTATCTAAGCTTGCCTAAGTACAACTTAAATAATTACACAAACACTTCCCCTTAAGTGCAACTTAGGGGAAATGTGAAACATGAGAATAGGGTCCCATCCACAAGTGGACTTCTGATCAAGTACCCATGTATAATGATAATGCCCCTTCTTTAGCAACCTCCCTACATCATTTCACTAGCATTACAAATTTTTAAATTGTATAAGAATAAATAAAAAATGAAACAAAATTAGGAATTCTAATAATTTTATAAACATTAAAGCCTTTACCACATTCAATGAGAATTTTGATCCTCAAAAAATATCTCAAAATTTTGAAATTGACTCCTCAAATGAGATGAGCTAAACTTAACTCTAATGAAACATCCAAAGGCAACCTAGATTAGGCCAGTTTGGACAATTATCTACAAGACCATTATGTAGGATTTCATGCCAAATACAAGCCTAGATCTACGTGACTATAGAAGATTACAAAAGCTACATGCAAACATATAGATAGTACAAAATGCAAATATCAGCTAAAATCCAATATTGAAAATATGGAGAGATTAATATGAAATTGATTATTCAATGATAGAAAAGAGCTATAATATATAGCCTTATAGTTTCCAAATTCGATGAGGATGAGGGTAAGGTATAAAACCAAAAATCAAGTGATTGCTTTGACCAAGTTTCCAAATCTGATAGGATAATGAAAAAAGCATAATCCTATGAAAGAAGGAAATTATATGTACTCATTTATCCTATCTTATCTAAGTAATTAAATAACTTGCCTAAGTAAACTTAAATAATTACACTAACACTTCCCCTTAAGTGCAACTTAGGGGAAATGTGAAACATGAAATGGGTCCCAACAAGTGGACCTGATCAAGTACCCATGTATAATGATAATGCCCCTCAAAAGATGAGAAAGAAAAAACTTGTAGGATAAAAGTCCCTCAATAGAAGATGGAGAGACCATGCTGCCCCCCTTCAAGTAGTCTCCTACACCAATGGTAGAATCTTGACATAAAATGTTGAAGATAGTCCATGAGCATTGAACAACATTCCTCCCCTTGGGAAGAAACAATTCCAAAGAAGTATGCAGGATATCTTCCCATTCATGAAAGAAATCTAAGCAACGAAAGATTAAGATGTATGATGTCTCTAGATTCTACTCAAGTGTTGTCATGTTGGTGATGAAAGGTGCCACAATCAAATCAATACTTCTAGGCCTAACTGATAAAAATGACAATACAAAACTTTGTGGAAACAAATATAGAACATGATCCAAGGAAACCTCTACAAACTGTTCACTATAGTTGTATAGTATTTTATCACTTTACATTTTTCTTCTATCTTGCGCCTATCTTTATACTATTTAGCCAAAAAAATAATCTTCAAAAAGCTCCTTATCTCTTGTAAGAGTTGAAGTGGAAGATAGGTCTAATAGTATATCTACACTCTATTAGACTTAATTACCTAAATAAAAGGCTTTCCCTTTTTACTAAAATTGAAATGCAAAATAGATTAACTCAAACCACTTCCAACATGTTCACACCAAACCTGTGCGGAAGTTCCTATCAACACTAAAATCTCAACAAAAAAGGTATCTTTGACCAGCCAAAAATAACTAACAGAGTTATGACCATCTTTATGAGGCCTATTTGAAGAGAAGAATATGGCAAAAGTTAATTTTCTTCTATTTTTAATTTATTACTCAAGGGTGGTGTGGGAATTTGTGCCTTTGGGCCTTCTAGTGGCATTAAAGCCAAGAATTTTTTTCATATTGGATCATCTATTCTTCTCAAAACAAAACTCTAATGAAAATGACCCTTTTGTTCAACCATTGAATTTGAGGATGAAAGCTCTTAAGTTCTAAAGATTAGTGGGAAAAACAAATTTTGTTTAATGGAGTTTGAAGCATAGAAACCCTTTGAATTCCTAAGGGCAACTTCATGCAAAGGTTGCATCTGCACTTCAAGTTTGGAGGATTTCAGCATAAATTTTAGGTATTTTTAGAATATATTATAATTGCAGTAAATTTGCACTTTCAAAAGCTTCAACATATTAGGAAGTAAATCTTTGTAATCATTTGAAAAAGAAATATATTGTGTGGAGGAAACTTGTTCAACTCTGTGCATTATTCATTTGAAACTTCAATATTTTAATAATATTTGTGCACAAGATTGTTAGATCTTTTTGGATATTTTATTATTAAAAATAATATATATAAAATCATTATCACCTCATGGGATTTGGGGGATCTAAAAGTACTGAATAATAATTTTTACCCACTATATGCTCTCACCTCGACCTCATGGGATTTGGGTGATCTAAAAGTACTGAATAATAATTTATACCCACTATATGCTCTCACCTTGCCCTCGTGGGATTTGGGTGATCTAAAAGTATTGAATAATAATTTTTACCCACTATATGCTCTTACCTCGCCCTCACGAAACCTGGTAACTAGAAAGTGGTAAATATCTTTTTTATAAAAATTTGTTGAGGTCATTACAAAATTGGTACTAATTTAATACCATAGGTGAAACTTGATATTGAAATGACAAATTTAGGCCTACTCCAAATGTATATTTTTGACAATCTAATCATATTATTTTTGTATCACAAGCTAAGAATGCCAAAGCTCTTTTTTTTGAAAAATTTAGGATGAATAAATGTAATCCAACTTCTACACCTATGGAAGTTGGGATAAAGCTCTCAATAAACATTGATATGATGTCAATCAATGAATCAGTATACTAGCAAATACTATATACTTTTAATTTATCTTACTACCACCTAACCAGATTATGTTTTGCAATAAGTTGTTTTTCTCACTTCAAGTCTAAGCCTCAAGAGGAACATTGAGAAGCTGCAAAACATGCATGATGATATGTCAAAAGGTCTCTCAACTTTGGCATTCCATATAAGATATTTATAGACTTCATGCTAGCAGGCTATATTGATTCCAATTGGACTAGATTAGTTGAAATGAGAAAGACTAAAACAAGTTATATGTCCACTCTTAGATCAGAAGTAATTTCCCAGCAAAGCAAGCTATAAAATACAATTGCCCTATCTTCCACTGGAGCAAAATATAATTCAGCCGTCAATGCAAGTTGTGAAGCAATATGGTTATGAAGGTTTTTGGTTGATTTTCAACCTGACCAAACCGCACCAACGTCATTTTTCCACAACAACCAAAGTGTTCTCAAGATGGTGAGGAACCCAATCTATCATACTAAAGCCAAGCATACCGAAGTCCATCTCTATTACATTCAGTAGTTGGTTAATAAAAGAAATTGTCTTTATTATTGTCCTACAACACTAATCCACTTGGTAACAATAAAATTTCTAAAAGTTTAGAGATAAACTTGGAATTGTATCTGATTTAGTCATTAAGTGGGATATTAATCTTATTAAATGGTTCTGGAAAAATATCAACGAAGGTTTGTTCTTAGATTTGTAAGGCATTATTTTGACTGTGCTATCATTAGCACTTAGATTTACATTAGGTTGCTAATATGTTGTAAGATTGTCCCACGGATGTAGGTGCTTTACTTTACTTATATGGTTTACATAATGAGCCGCCGCTCGTGTAATTCTCTCGGCTTATGTAATACAGCTTTTAAATATGATAAGAAGAAAAACACAGGAAATCCAACTTTGAAGTTTTGAATAAACACCTAAAATTTACTAAGCAACCAAATTTTCCACTTAATTCCATTCTAAAAACTGAAATAACTTGGAAACTAAATTGCAGTGTGCGTTTCTAGAACTTGATCCATACCTTGATGACTGTCAAACTCATGTTCAGAACTAGTTGGAATTTCACCAATAGGACCACTTGCAGCACATACATAGCTTAATCCAGAAGCCTCTGGCTGGTCTTTGGCTCTATGAATACGAAACAATTGAATGCCATTGCCGTTATGACTGACATTTAATGGACGGTTTTTATAGGAGCAAAACCCTACATGAATCTTCAAATTATAACTGAAGGAATGAAATATTTTGGAGCATCTAGTCTGCCGTCGTGAGCAATGAAGTTTTGCGAAGCTCGTAGAAAGGGATTTCGTAGGCTTCGTAGTAATGTAAGCCATTTGAACCTGACTCAAAAATACATGAAGTCTGCCATGAACATGGGCATGGTATGTATCGGTTTTTGCACTTGTAAATAGTTGCATTTTTAAATAGTAGGTTGCAGTTTATGTATATAGGCTTTGATCAGAGGAGTTATATGCGCTCGTTTTTGTTTTTAAACCTTTTTTTTAATTTGTGGCCATATGAATGTTTGTTTATTTTATTTTTTCTTTTTTAAATTAAAATTAATATAGATATCTTAAGTACTTCGATTTAAATATTTAAACATGTATCAATCTTGAGTTATTTTATTTATTTGAATTATTTTGTTTTACTTATAATTAATTAATAATTGTTTTGTTTTATTTTTATTTGAAGAGCTCTTTTTTTTAACTAGTGAAATTATTCCTATATCTTTTAAGATATGGAAATGCAATAAAGTAAAATAGCACAAATAACACACAAAAGTTATATCTTAAACATCTTCAAACTTCATGATTGAGTCAAATAGGTTGCACCCTAAGTCTATTGGTATACTCTAGACAATTAGAAATATGGATTGGTCTAACAAAATTTTAGGATAATCTTGTTATAAATGACAAAGTATGGAAGCACAATGATAGCACAAGGTTACTTGCAATGAACTTGATAAAAATGGAGGATGGAGGCTTCTATTTATAGAAAGAGACTCAAGTGGATGGAGGATTAAGATCTTGTCATAAGATCAATGGCTCATGTTGAAAGGTGCTCTCAAGCAAGAGGGAGAGGACAAGTGTCATGTGAGGGTTAATGGAGAATGGAAGCTTCTATTTATAGAAAGAGACTCAAGTGGATGGAGGGTTGAGATATTCTCACAAGATTAATGGTTGATGTTGAGAGGTGCTCTCAAGCAAGAGGGAGAGGACAAGTGTCATGTGAGGGTTAATGGAGAATGGAGGCTTAAATAAATCGGATAAGATTATGGAGGATTATGATAGGATTCCTAAGAGGGGCAAATCTTTGACTTTATCTCTAGGGAGGTGGAATTTAAAATTAGATTTTATGGGTAGGAGAGAGATGACCTCATACAAAGTGAACTAAAAAGGTGACATTTGTCTCAAACGGATTTAATGAGGGGAAGGTGAGGATTTATTGGGCAAATGTGTAGGCAAGCATGTGGGGAAGGATGGCACACAGAAGGTCATGAAATTTTAAAATCGAAGAAAAGGTTATGTAAGAATTAGAAGAGGGCATGTAATTAATTAATCTACAATTAATTAATTAATTAATAGGCTTTTTAGAAGAAATATGACAAGGACTAAGGTTATATTAATTATACAATTTAACCTCTAGAAGAATGGGACAATAGGAAAATTAATTGAACAAAATTTTAATTAATTTAAAAGAATAAGAAAATAATTTAATAAAATAATAAAATATTTAATTAATTATGGGATAATGAGGTAAATTAATTAAAATTTAGAATTTTAATTAATTTATAATACAGAGTCAAATTTGGGGTGTCTACAATTTTAATATCAAATTCAAAAATACATCGTCTAGGTAGCTCCATAAGAGAGACATAACTATAACACATAAGTTTAAGTAAAAAAGATACAATTTTTAACAACAAATTTATAATATATCTTGTAATGATTATTTATCCCATCATATCCCTAAGTCTTAGTAGTAGTCTTGCCTTCTTCTACTTCACCAACATCTGAACCTAAGCTATCAAACACTTGTGTACATGAATAATCAACCTCTAACAAAGTGGAAATACTAGCAACCACCTTCAGGAATGCAATGCCCCATTTTGATTTATTAAGCCAAGTGTTATCGTCCTCTCCCACTACCTTGATAATGAAAGGTACCTTAGGGCTAGAGAAATGTAGGTTAATTGGAGGCCAATTCTTACTATCTAGGTGAAAACCCAAGCCAAGCACAACATTGTCCACAATATTTTTTAATTCGCATCATCATCATTTGATGATTGACTCAATGATCACCTTGATATCCTCTTTGGATTCCCTAGCATCCAACAAAATTATCACAAACATGGAAGAAATACCCATATTTATCTTGTAGTGATAGGAAGAAAAAAAAATATACCATGCAACACCACCACTAAATTTGTCCTAAGTACCTTCTTTAGCCTTAAATCCAACACCTAGCTTTTGAAAGCAATCTAGCAATTTTTTGCTTGGAGACAAATTATAGTGTCCATCTTGTATGAAATGAGATAAAGTCGAATCAACCAATTTGTGGCTTTATTTCTTGCATCCAACGGTCATGGATGTAGAGTCATAACTTCATCCATATTGCACAAACTTAGCTATGAGGTGTTTTACTAAAATCTAACCAAGACTCTTATCTTATTAATACATGATTAAATTCATTTAAATCGAGTGAGATAAGAAGGTGTAAGAGAGGGGGACCAACCACACCAAGGCTCTAGGTCACAAAGAGCCGAGAGCAGAGGGCTAGCCTAACTTACCTCACTCTAAAAGCAAAAGGATCAAGAATGAAGAGCACTATGTAGTACTTTTGTCACTCTTCAGACTCGAGTTCAAGTTTAAGCTAGGCGAGCTAGTTTTTGGATTTAGTATTGTGTCTCAAACAGCTCTCTACTCGAGGATGACAGAGTAGTTCAGGGATGGTAGCACGATGTGTTGTCATCTCTCAGGCGCATTGGCGTCTATATGGTTAGAAAATAGTAAACACGGCATAAACTATTGAAAAACCTACTAACAACCTAGCTAGCTAATCTAGGTGGTAAAAACAAAATGAGAAAGTATATGAAATAGTTATTAAAATGATAAAGCAAGTAAATAAGAAACAAGATCATGAAGATCTCACAGAAGCATCAGTTCACCAGCTAGCTCCACACATACGTCCTCCTACGCACAAGAAAGAGGGAAAATTATTGGGGTTGTATAGGGGCCTACCTCAGTCAAACCCTCGTTTTGGTGTTTCCACCTCCACGGACAACCAAAAAGCAATGAAGTAGAATATGCAATAAAGGAAAGAAAAGAGAGCAATACACACTTCAAAACAATACAATGCTACTCAACCAAATCACAAAGGAGAGGAGTGAAGCATTACCACCTCCACCCAAAAGCTCACTAGCCAATGGAAGGAGAAAGCAAGCTACAAACTTGGCAAAGTCACCACCGTTGCAACTGTGGTGAAGGGAGGTCTCACAAGACTCTAAGCTCGCAATGTCTGTAATGGGTTCACACTTGCAATGTGGAGTTGATGGAGTGTTGTTGATGCAATGGAGTGCTAGAATGCTACTTGAGAGTGAAGTGAATACTTAGAATTCTCAAGAGAATTATTAGAGAGTCAAATGAAGTGAGAATGGATGAATTTGAAGGAAGAATGAGGAAGAATCAACCATTTTCAGGTCAGTTGGTCGAAGAGGGACATTATAATTCGGCCCCAATCAGGTGTGTAACGCCTCTGCCAACTCCAAATGCAGGAATCTATCAGGGATGGCAGCACACCATGCAGACATCCTTATGTCACACATTCATCCCCGACAAATATTCTCTCATTGACACAAAGGACAGATGCCAAGTGGATGGAAGGTAGTTGGGTGATGTGGAATTTTGCCTTCAAATTTGATTTTCTAAGGTGAGGGTATGTGAAAGGGGAATTTGCATAAGGGGTGCAAATTCACTCCTATACATTTTCCCCCCACTTTAGCGAGCATGAGTACTAATGAGTGCTTCAGTAAAGTAGATTGAAAACTTAGTAGGGTTAGAGATTTATACCTGAACTGTCAAGGAAGCAAACCATGATCTGGAAAACTCGAAAGTGCAGGATAGGCAAAGGACTCCACAGGTACTCTCCCTGAGGAATTTCAAATGAAAGACCCCATAGCCCTGCAAAACTATGAAGTTGCATAAAGTACATCGAAGGCCCTTGGACCAACAATGGACAAATAGAGCAGGATGAAAGTGTCTCATAGGCCTGCAAACATGCAAGTAGGCAACCCCCAAGATCTCTCACATGAAGGAAGCCACATGAAGTAAGCGCCTTATAGGTTCGTAGACCTACAAGAAGGTGACCCCCAAGATCTCTCACATGGAGGAAGCCCAGAGATGCAAGCGCCTCACATGCCCGTAGACCTACAAGGAGGCATCCCCCAAGATCTCTCACATGAGGGAAACCCAAATGTAAGGGGACCCCATAGAGTCAGAAAGCGGCTTCACAGGCACACCTACAAAGCAACATGTTAATCCACAAATAAAACATGCCATGAAATAAAACAGCCACGTAGAAAAATAAGTAGACAATTGCGTAGACCATCGACAAGTTGGAAGGCTTTCAAAGGGGTCCCTCGGGAACCTAACGTGAAAAGGGGTCCACTCAAGGGATGGTTGTTTGAAAGTGTTAAAGAAATGTTTTTTTCTCAAATTAATTCATCATCAAGGAATCCTTTTGAAAGATGTTCACTTAATCAAGGAATTTGAAAGGAAGAAAATGCCCCCTCACGAGGGGAAGGTCAAGGCTTCTCCCACAGGAAAAGGTTGCTCCCTCCTCGAAGGAAATTTTTCAAGCTCTTTCTTTACGAACCCATGATGAAGGAAACACGTTCTGTTAAGGGTCCAAGTCAAGAATGCGATTTTTGAAAAAGTTTGCAAGGATTTTTTAGAAAAGATTCGTTGGCAATGAATGCATTTTCTAAAAATCAAGGCATCATGAAAGAGACATTGTCACACATACAAGGGAAAACTCAAGCAAAGAAGAGAGAAATATAGGAAAAGAGCGAAAGAGAGATCATGAACAAGAGATGCAATGGGATTTGGTTTTGTGGGGTCAGATCTAGTCATGCTTATATAAATAATAGGTAATTGCGGTGTAAGGCGAAAGATCATCAATCCCCACTAGATCAAGAAGAATGCATGGAAGAAAAAGTGAAAATAAAAAATTGGGTCAACATGGAAGGGAAGCCTAAATTCCCCCAACACTTTGCATCGTCCCCAACTTTTTGAAAGTCAAACACAAACATGGAAGAATGATGATACAAATAGAAGAAGGTTCACAACGCAAAATTACTCTTGTATCCAAGCACCAACAAGGGTGATAAGGGTCATCTAGGAACACATAGAAAAAGCATGGGGGAACACATCACAACACACACACATCTAATCTAAAGATAAAGAAGGGTCCTTCCCCTAACATTCATCAACCAAGAGGTCATCTGCTTCCCAATCTAGATCACTATAAGGAGAAGGTAGATGAGCCTACATTGGTGGAATATTAAGGGGAGGAGCTTCCCACCCTCCTGCAACAAGGGCTAAGGAAGAAGGCCCTGTAAGGTCTTCTCCACTAGGCTCTTGTGGAGCTATGGTCAATGATTTTGCGAAGATCACTAAAAAGGTCGAGACCTCATCTAGAGAGTTGAACATGCACTTTACAGGAGTGCCATGTCGTACCTCACCAGATGGGGGGGACAGTGTTGGAGATTCATCACTAGGCTCACCAAGTGACTCAGGAACAGTGACAAACTCAAGGGAAGCCAATGCTTGTTTTGTTACTAGGACAGAACAAGCTAGCGCAGGACCACCATTTGGAGAAGGTGGGATCCTCTTACACCCTCCATTGCTAGAGGATCCAACCTCTACCTTCGGCTTCGTCGGGGGATGTGAACTCCCCATAGATGAGGCAAGAGGCACAAAGGAGGAGAAAACCATGATGGATACCACCGAGATATTCGACACATCCACAAGTTTAGGGAATGGTTGGATGTTTGGAAGGGACATCAACAAGGGCGGCTTAGCTGAGGGAGCGACAAACACCTACACCTTTTTAGGGTCAGGTGTGCTCACACTCACAGCAAGAGCCGAAAGTGAGACTAAACTTGATTGAATAGAAGCAAAGGGGAGGAGAGAGGAGGATATAGTAGGAGACCCTGACACTGGGGTGGTCGTTTCCTCTTCCTTCTTCTACAAAGTGGCCTACTCAGCTGCTAGAACCTTTCGTTGACACTTACGCTCACAGGTAAGGCATTTTTTGTGACTCTTCGAGCTAGAGGTCGAGAGTTGCAAAGGGACAAAAGGCTTTTGGTCAGCCATAGGGGTTTCCATCACAACCGTTTCCAATGGAGGGATGGGCTCTTGGATGGAAGCAAGAGTAGAAGGTTGAGAAACATCGGGAGAAACCAGCTCTAGAGCCTTGGCAGAGAGTCTCTTCCCGTTCACTGCTTTAGGGGCAGGAGCAGTAGGAGGTTGTGGAGACTGAGATAGAGGATTCCTTGTGGGGACCCTTTCTCCTACCATATAGGTAGGCCCAAGGTCTAAGAGGTTTAGTAAGGAGGTCCGAAATCCTAATCTTAGGTCAGAGCCAAACATGCACCATCAGACTCCTTAAGTAGAATCCAAGAGTAGACATCCAAAACTCTTCCTCAAAAAGGGGAGCAAGAGAGGCATCTTGAGAACAAGATAGCTTCTCTTTTCCTTTTCAAGAAGAGGGGGCAACTTGTTGCTACACTACTAAAAGGGTCAATTTTGGCTACCCATTTCCCCCGATCTTATACTTCACATATTTCTTGTAAAGTAGGTTTGTTCTTGGGAGGAGCAGACCAACCAGGTGGGCCAAAAATGATCCAACAAGTAGCCCCCAAGAGACACCAATAGTTGGTATCTAGTGTCATGCACCACATGCACAACACCTTCATGGGAGAATTTTAAACACTTATAAATGACGAAGCCGATTCGATTCATGGAAGCTAGCCAAGGTATACCTCGCTTCAACTTGAACAAATTCGACTCTGGAATAACATCGAAGACTATGTTTACAACCCTAGGTCCAACTAGGATGGACAAAGTTATTAAGCCATACAACTTTAGACAAAGACCATCGTGTGTATGGATGGTAGACTTCATTTCTTCATACTTCTCCCTCTATAATGAATTCGGAAACAATGTTTCTTTTGTAATGACATTCACTTGACTTGCGGGGTCAACTAAGACCCTCGTCATAATGTTTCCATTGAGGCAAGTGGGAATGTATAGGGGAGAAGGCTTGTTGTTCAAGGGCATATCCCGCGAGCTGGTCGAAGGCTGAGTGGTAGGAGTAACCGTGACCATGTTAACATGTGCCTTGGGCTGAGTAGTAGAATTAGAGGGATTGATAATTAATTTGGCAGAATGTGATGGAAATGGGTCCATGTATATTTGCAACTCACTATTCGCTTTTGCCACCAATTTGTTTGCATTTTGTTTATTTCCATTGAGATGAATAGTACCGTCCTCGATGTGGTCTTGTATCTCATGATGCAGGTGCATACAATGTTTGGTATCATGTCCATTAACTTGATGGTACTCACAGAAGGCATTTGCATCATACCAACTATGGTAAGGTTCCTTGAGAGGTTTAGGGTTCTCCAAGGTTATGATTTTATCCTTCAACAATCTTTGTAAGATGGAAGAATAATATTTGGTAACCTTGTGAACATTTTGTTGTGTCTAAGGTTGTTATCATTCATAGTGGCTACTACATTCGTGACAACCTTACCCTTTCCAAAGATCGATACAATGGATTTCCATTCTGAACGGTAGCGCAAGGAGGATCACCTGAACTAGACTATCGTTTGTTGATATTCTCGTAGCACTGCACACAATGTGCGAAAGAAGGGTATTTCATAAGGGTGAACTTTTCCTGCCAAGGTCCCTGCAAGTTCCCTATGAATACCCTTTGCACATCAAAATTAGGCAGTAGGTACGAGATCTATGAGAAAAGCGCTAGATATCGTGCTATAATTCAATTATCTTCTCATTATCCCCTTGTTTGCATCACGCGAGATCCGAAAAGGTCATCTTTGGTCTGATGTTCGCTTGGAACTATCGGAGAAACTAGTTTACAAGTTGATCAAATGAGAAAATAGAGTTATCAAGTAAGGAACAGTACAATTCGAGTGTTGTATCCTTAAGAGATCGAGGGAATAATTTTTCCATCAACACATCATGGTGGAAGAAATTTGTACACATGGCAATTAAGGTAGACACATGCGTTTGTGGGTCCCCTTTGTTGCCATACTTCTCAAATTTGGGAATCTCCATTCCTTGTGGGAAGGGAGTACTTAAGATTGCTACCGACAATGGACTACACCGGAAGAAGGGTTGAAAGATAGGTTGGCCAAAGGCTTGGGAGAGACTCGCTAATTGGCCTTGTATCTTACCTATATTCTGAAGAAGAGTGTTTAGAATAGGGTCTTGGGATGACAAAGGTCCAATGGGATCTCCTCCAGAGCCACCATCAGAACCACCTCCGGAACCACCAACGTGGCCACTATCAAAACCACTACCGAAGCCACCGCCACTAGCAGGGCCTCCATTGGAGCCACCTCTGCTTCCAAAGCCACCACCATGGCCTCCATCAAAAGCACCTCTACAAGTGCCACCCTTGTTGTCGGAGCCACCACCACTACCAAATCCCCCACCACTCAACCTACCAAAAACTCCACCACTAGAGGTGATAGGAGGGGTGAAACTGAAACCTAAGGGTATTCTATTTGCTTTGATATTTTTGGATCTCTTAGAGGTAGAGGAGACGTTGATTGACGGGATTGTGTCGGCCATATACACAGACATGGTAGGAATTGATATTCCTAACTATCTCTCATGTTCTTCGAGAGTGGCCCCTTTTATAACGTTAGCATTGTTTGGAAGAGCACACACTTCAGTCAGACTAGAGAGACTAGCTAGGAGTTCTATGCTTTTTTGGTCTTTTCCCACCATATACTTTATCTCACTAATAACCCAGATGACTCTAGCCAATGTTGGGTCCTTTTCTAGGTGATTCTCCAAGTCACCTAGCCCTTTGCTAAGGGTAGAGATATATTTTGAAGGAATGTGAACGACTTTGTGCTCGTCTACTGACGATGGTGTAGGAGATGTAGGAGGAGTGGGGACATGGTCTATCTCATTGAAGAATCCTACCTCGCCCCTCAATAATTTCTCCTAGGTAGACAGACCAACGATAGATTTGGCAAAAAGGCTTGTAGAGAAACTAGTAGTGACCTTCGTCTTCTCCATCAGAAGGTGTCGTACACTTCTAACAACGTACTCAGAATTTGTAGACTGGGTTGTGATGCTCATAAAATTTCACAACACTCAAGCTTACAACAATCACTAGGTGCGAAGGGACAAATCTCAACACAAAAAAATAGACAGACATTGTTCATGTCAAGTTCACCAAAAATGTAAGAGGGGGACCAACCACACCAAGGCTCTAGGTCATGCAGAGCCGAGAGCAGAGGGTTGCCCTAACTTACCTCACTCTAAAAGGACAAGGATCAAGAACAAAGAGCACTATGCAGTACCTTTGTCACTCTTCAGACCCAAGTTCAAGTTTAAGCTAGGCAAGTTGATTTTTGGAGTCAGTACTGTGTCTCAAATAGCTCTCTGTCTGAGGACGACAGTGCAGTTCTAGGATAGCAACTCGGTGTGCCTGCATCGCTTGGGCATGTCAGCGTCCATACGGTCAAAAAATAGTAAACATGGCATAAACTACCAAAAAACCTACTAATGACCTAGCTAACTAATCTAGGTGGTAAAAACATAATGAGAAAGAATAGGAAATAGATATTAAAATGATAAAGCAAGTAAATAAGAACTAGGATGATGAAGATGATCTCACAGAAGCGCCAGTTCGCTAGCTAGCTCCACACGTACGTCCTCCTACACACAAGAAAGAGGGAAAATTATTGGGGTTGTATAAGGGCCTACCTCAGTCAAACCGTCATTTTAGTGTTTCCACCTCCATGGACAACCAAAAAGCAACAGAGTAGGATATGCGATAAAGGAAAGAAAAGAGAGCAATACACACTACAAAACAATACAATGCTACTCAACCAAATCATAAAGGAGAGGAGTGAAGCGTTATCGCGTCCATCCAAAAGCTCACTAGCCAATGGAAGGAGAAAGCAAGCTACGAACTTGGCACAGTCACCACTGCTGCAACCGTGGTGAAGGGAGGTCTCGCAAGACTCCAAGCTCACAACGTCTATAATGGCTTCACACTTGCAATGTGGACTTGATGGAGTGTTGTTGTTGCAATGGAGTGTTGGAATGCTACTTGAGAGTGAAGTGAATGGTTAGAATGTTTAAGAGAATTGCTATAGAGTCAAATGAAGTGGGAACGGATGAATTTGAAGGAAGAATGAGGAAGAATCTACCATTTTTGGGTCGGTTAGTCGAAGAGGGATGTTACAATTCAGCCCCAATCGGGTGTGTAACACCTCTACCAACTCTAGATGCAGGGATGGCAGCGTGCCACAGAGACGTCAGTGCACTGCGCATTCATCCTTGAAAAATATTCTCACCAACATAAAGGAAAGATGCCAAGTGGATGGAAGATAGTTGGATGATGTGGAATTTTGCCTTCAAATTTGATTTTCTAAGGTGAGGGTATGTGAAAGGGGTGCAAATTTTCTCCTATACAGAAGGATGGAAGATCAGAGACAATATCTTGTCACATGCCAAGAGAACTAGTGAAATGGCAATTCTTAGCAATTTCAACCACCACATTTTTCAGTCTCTCAATCACACCATTTTATTTGTGGAACATGTGGCCTAACTTAAATTTGTCAAAAGTGTCCAAAAACTCCCCACACAAACTTAGGAAATTATTAAGTTTTCAATTAGGAGTTTGACATTTTCATAGAGCATTAATTGTGATGAAGAATCCCCCTTGATTTACAAATTTTTAATAGTTAGGTTTTACCAATGTATAGCCCCAATAAAATGGCTTGGAATTATGCTTTGTTGTTTGCTCCTTCTAATAGTTTTTTTGTCATTACACAAACTAGGAATCCTTCATGATTTCTTATTATGCTGACTACCCTTGATGGACCCAAATTTCCTTTTTCCACACAATTGAAGTTGAGCTTATGCCAACCCTCATCTGGAGGGACCCACCTTGCATGCCCTAGTGTTAAAAGAAATACAAACCTTAGCCTCCCCATGAATAAGGGTATTTGAAGAGTTATTCTTATTTATTTAAATTTTATTTTATTTACTAAAGAGTTATTATATATAAGAGTTATTTTATTTAATTTAGTTATTTTATAAAAAATAAAATTAAATATACATCTATTTTTTTTGTCAATACAATTAGACCATTACACTCCGCTCTTTATTGCTAACATTTTTATTAAAGAGTTATTTATTTAAATTTACTACTTAGAGTTGCTTTATTTTTTTTAGTTACTTAAGATTTATTTTGAAGTGATTCATTATTATTATAAAAATTAAGGTTGTTAAAAAATATATAAGAATTTGTAAAACTTAAATTATTTTGTCAATGTCATTTTTAGAACTATGAAATCAATTCCAGGAGTGTGGATATAAACTAGACCCGTGAATCTAATCTTTACTTGTGGAACTAATCTCTACTAATTTTCATAGTTTCACTTTCAACTCACCTCAAATTACTTGATTTAATCTTCACATAAAAAATTATCTTACATTCTTAGTAGCTCGCACATGACAAGCATAATTAATCCTTTATATCAAATCCCTATAAGGATATCAAGTCAACAAGTTTTTAGTGAGATTGAGGATAACTAGAAATCTTGCATTATGCCTTATAATGTTGATGTAGGGCTTACATCACTAGATGATTCATTTTAGGTATGTGAGGTGTGTAAGAAAATGTTTAATTCATGTGTTTGTTAGATGTTCTAAATAAATTAGGGATTTTCTTTGAATACAACAACCTAGTGTACAATTTTACTATTTTATGTTGTGGGCTCATAATAGTTAGTAGGAGGGAAAACAATTGGAATAAATTTTGAATTTAATTTTTGAAACATGTGGTTCATTTTCATGAGTGTGGAAGTGATTTAGATAATTTTTACAAGAGTAGAAGTGATTTAAATCACCTTCACAAATGGGGATCTAATCCAAGATAAGAAATGGATAACTAAGGATCGCTTCTACACTCTAATGAGTGCAAATGGGAAGAAAATCTAATATCAAGTTATTTCCCAACTTCTAGATGTGAAAATCATTATTTTACATACAAGACATTGTATTAGGGATAGACAAGTATAAGTGAGTCCAAAATAAAGGAGAAAATTATAAGGTATGCAATTTTCACCATTATAGTTGTATATTTTTAGTCTTATATGTGACTATAATAATAGAAATTACATACCCTACACTTTCTTTTACAATGTTTGGCACTCATTTTAAGTGTCTCTCTTAGCATGTGTTTTTAGCCCTTGCTAAGCCTTTGTTTGCACCTTGCACATCCTTGTGTATTATTAAATATCTTGTGTTTCCCTTTTCTCGTGTGTTTAGGCCCTTGTGTAAGCTTTATTTATCATTCCCATGTGATGTTTATCCTCTCCCACCTAACATTTTAATTCATGTTTCTTCTCTTGTGTGTTTTGGACCCTTATTTCCACCTTGTTCTCCTTATATCTCATGCCTTGTTGTTTCAATTGACATGAAAACACCTTCCACCACCTTATCATCTCTACCTTTACCTTATTGATGTAGGTTTTTATTTTTCTACTGGATTAATTTGTTTTCCCTTAGTTATAGGGTTTTCCTACACTTTTATTAAGCTTGCTTAGGATAATAAAGTGAGTTTATTATTTAATAACTACAAGATAAGGTGATGAGTTGTCCCCATCCTTAAAGGGTGGAACATTTACCACTTTTGGTGGTTAATTTCTATTGGTTGGATTTGCCACCTCCATCATATCCTTAGTTCTATATAAACTCACTACCTACTTGTATTTGCATACTATTCACTGTTGCATACTTTGGCATACATGTACCTTGATGCATGCAGTCATTATTCTATAGATTTTCTTTGATCTTATAATACAATATTATCATCTTGATATTTACACATCTCTTGAAATTTTGGGTTAATAATTGTGTTATTTCATTTATAGTTTTACAGTTTATCTCTCTCATGGAAAGATATTGGTTATTCAATCTATTTTAGATTTCTAACATGGTATCAAAGCTTAGATTTTGAGAGTTTTGAGTACTTGAATTTTTTATTAAGAGATTGGATTTTTTTGTATGATCTTGTAAATTCTCATATGTTCTTCTCTTGCATTTCAATACAATCTAGAGAATCATAAACGAATTAAGAAGATTTATTAATTCTATATTTGCATGTGTGTTTTTGATGAGATTTGATGATTGCAGTTATTTTGGCTATAGTGGCAACATTCTTTACTATCTCATTACATCTGGGAGGCTCGAGAAAGTCAGATTTGGATTTTATTTCACTCAATTTTTGCCACCATATGATATAGCAACAAACAAGGGTTTGAAGCATAGATCTAGCGAACAACTTTTTATTGGAGCATTTTCAGCCCAAATGGACCTTGTCATTGTGCTTAAATGGTCCAAAACCCCTATTTTCATATAAAATTTATCCATTTTAGACAAGTTTTATTTTTGAAATTTTTATTTTGCTGAGGGTCATCACTATAGGCTAAATTCAACCATTTTTTCATAATGTTTCACCTTTTTGGCAAACGAGATATTATCGAAAAGATGATGAGCACTTTCCATGCATAGAGGTATAGAAATTTTTCCATTTTTTGATAGATATTGCAGGTTGAAGTTGTTTTTGCATTTTTTCTTTAACATGCCATATCTTTCACCCCAAAGCTCCATTTTTTGGAAACAAATAGGCATTGGAAAGGAAATGAAGAGCACTACACAACTATAGGGATACAAATTTAGATTTTGTATCAAGTTTATTTTGTATCAAAATTTTCATTTTTTTACCATTGTGGGCCTATTTCAAGCATTGTATCTTGGAAAAGACTTTGTAAACGCACTAATCATAAAGTGCCAACATTGTAATATCTTAGGGGCTGATTTTTGAGACTATTGGAACTTGGGGGGTGTCTCTTGGTGTCTCTTATGAACTTTTCATTCTCTTTTTGTGCACTCAAAAAAAATCTTTTTTCCTACTTAAAATGGATCAAATAATAGTTCCTATGTTAACACCCTCCAACTATTTTGATTAGAAAAGTAAAATAATACTCTACTTGAAAAAGTATGGATTGCATAGGGTAACAATGAGACGAGAAACTAAACCAACTATTGATGTAGAAAAGGAAAAATGGCTTAATAACTGTGATGGAGCATTTCAAATCTTGTGTATGTCTATATCTCTAAATTTTCTCTTTCATGTTGAATCTTTGTCTTCACCAAATGAAGTTTGGACAACATTGGAAAAAATATTTAGTAAACAAGATGAATTAAGAGGTCATCAATTGGAGAATGAGCTAATAGGGTTAAGTCCTTCAAACCTTGATACAATACAAGACTTCTTCACCAAACTAAAGGCCATAAGATTGCAATTGAAATAGTGTGGAATTGAGAAAGATGATAAAAAAATGATTTTAAGTATTCTCTCTAAACTTGGTCCAAACTATTCAATCTTTGTTTCTACATTCTATGCCACTAAAAGTGTCTTAGGAGCTTCCTACACAATGTCTTCTCATGATGTGTTTTCTAATGAACTCACAAAATAATAGGACAAGTTGGTTCAAATGGGCACTATAAAATATTCTAAGTCTCATGCCTTGGTTGCAAGTCGGGACACTAAAGAGAAGAAATATAATGGAAAACTAAATAAGAAACAAAAGAACCAAGGAGAGAATGCTTCATATGGATCTTTGTTTGCTTCTAATGTAGACACTAAAACTTATTCAATCCAAGGAAAATCTAAGAAGGAGAAGGTTAAATGTGCTTATTGTAAGAAAATTGGCCATGATGAACTAATATATGAAGAAACAGATTGACCACCTTACACATCTTCTTGAGAAGAGCAATAAAGGGGTGACTGAATCTCCATCTTCATCAAACCAAGAATCTACTAAGATTTAAAGGAAAATGACTATGCAGACAAACATAAAGGAAAAGCTCTTTCTGCTTCTACAAGTATTGGATTAGGGATATGGATTCTAGATTATGGAGCTTCTAATTATATGTCTTCCTCACAATCCATTTTCTCTTATTTTGAGCCTTGTGTTATGCCACCTTTTTTGATGGACAATACATATATGAACGTAATTGGAAAATTATTTATTGATATCAAGGATGACACTTTCAATGATGTATTATGCATACCTCATTTGTCTACTAATCTTCTTTCCATATATTAGATTACTCATAGTGGAGCAAGGAAGACTGTGGAATTTACTCATGATTCAATTATTATCAGAGATTTGGAAAGAAAAGAGATTATTGCTATTGGGGTGGTTGATCATGCATCTCAGTTGTACTCCTTTTCATATTTTATTCCCGATGACGGCTTTGATCCTTTCGATGATGATCACACTTCTAGTGGGGACTTTGATTCTAAGGAGAATTTTGGTTACTTGAACTTGGGTATTCTCACAAGTGATCCAATTCTTGAGCCTCACATTCCATCTCCTCCATCTATTGTTGCTACTTCAGATTCCCTTGCTTCTTCAAAAAATTCCATTGATTCTTTGTAGTAGGACATAAATTGTCTTTCAAATTTAGCTTGGGATGATCTCTTGACAGGTATTTCAAACTTGTTTATGGAGACACATATTGCAAATGTAGGAGACACTATTGATTGTATTCATCTTCTCTTTGATGAATTTGATTCTTCTTCAGTTGTTGTGAGGGAACACTCTGACCCTCTCATTCATTCTCTACATGATCATTCATCATAGTTTGACATGAGTGTGGATACTTTGGATAAAAACTTGGAGATATCTTCAAAGGAGATACTTGAGTCTTTGGCTTGTGTTCTACATCAGTCTCTAGGAGATTTTGAGTTTTCATTTTCAAAAGTGTGGCCTAGAATGCCTAATTTGATTGTGAGAGTCTTCAATATCGACATGGGAACACTTGAGCTGAGTTTAGAGACTTCATACATCTTAAGTTTTCTTCATACATATTCCTTTTAGTAGTGGGGAGATAGCTTGTATACACCATTGATTTTTTTTTCTTCCTAAGGGGAGGAACATTTTTTGATGATCATGGACCATCTTCTACGTCCAATCTCGAGAATCTACCATTAGATCTCTTTGGGGGGGGGACTTATGTGTGCTTGGACACATCATTTCTCTCTCTATTATGGGAGGCATACTTCTCAGGACCCATCATCTTTTATATCCTCCTAAGCTACAATTAAGGGGGTGTTGGTGTAGGTTTTCTTTTTCTAGTGGGTTAATTTATTTTTCCTTAGTTGTAGTTTTTTCCTATACTTTTATTAAGCTTTCTTAGGATAATAAAGTGAGTTTATTATTTAATAATTAAGAGATAATATGACGAGTTATCCCCATCCTTAAAGGGTGGAGCATTTACCACTTTTGGTGGTTAATTTCTATTGGTTTGATTCACCACCTCCATCATCTCCTTAATTCATATAAACTCACTACCTAGCTTGTATTTGCATACTTTTGCATATGTTCATTATTACATACTTTGGCATACACATACCTTGATGCATGCATTCATTATTCTGTAGATTTGTTTTGAGCTCCTAATGCAATCTTGTCATCTTGACATTTGCACATCTCTTGGAATATTAGTTTTGTAATTATGTTATTTCATTTGCAATTTTATAGTTTATCTCTCTCATAGAAAGATCTTGGTTATTCAATTCATTCCATATTTCTAACATACCTTCCCTAAAGATTTGGGAACTTTGGCATTAAATACTACTTGCACCCATATAAAACATCTCTTTATTGCTAGTGTGCTTAATTTTGTTGAGTTTAGTAACCAAACATTATGAATAGGTCATTTATGACTCCACTTACCTATTTTTCATGTTTATTTATTCTAGTTGTAATGTTACTTTATCCAATAGTTGTTTAAGTATTAGTAACGGGTTTAATAGAGTGAATATTAGAGATAAGATAATATGCAATATGTAATGTTATCAAAATAATAATAAACAACTAGTGTAAAATATAACATGTGATAATTTAGTAAGAATTATAAAGTAAAAAATTAACATAGTAAATTGAATAATCCAATCATATAATTCAATTAGATTAACATCAAAATCATGTATATATAATATTCCCAATACCTTTAATCATTAACAGTTTTTAATACTTATCTAAATCAAAGCAATTGGAAATGTCACTCTCACCCTAGGAAGATTTCAATAGTCTTGGCTCTCATAGCTATGACACGCTCCAAGAGGAATAGTTCTTATTCAGAACATGACATGCTCTAGACTAATTACTCAACGTGCAAAACACAACATTCTCTAGAGTAATCAGTCAACATGCACAATTCAACATGCTCTATAGTAATTACTGGACATGCACAACACATACATTGTACAAAGTAATCACTCAACATACACAAATCAACATGCTCCAAAGTAATTACTCAACATGCACAATACATGTTCAAGATTAATCACTCAACATGCATGAAGCCTTGCCCATGATAATCTCGAGTATACTATGTACCCTAAGTTGGGCACACTATATATACCCCTTCTCCAATGCCCATAGCCCACCAAACCACCTTCTTCTTCCTTGAGTGATCTCCATCTCCCTTTCCAAGTCTCACATAAATGCTTTAAATAAGTATTTAAGTAAAGAAAATTATTCCCCCCCTTTTCAAAATAGCTTATACAAAATCTTTATTAATTTCCATCTTAACCAAAGGGACATAGTATCCTTTATTTTCTACCTCCCTTTTAATTTTAAAGGGTTCTTTCATGGAAAAACAATTTGATTTCACATTGGAGAAAAAGTCACATAACACTAACTTTCTTCCTATAAACTTATAAATATTCCCCATTCTTCTCATTTAGTCATCCTTGTGCATGTTTCTACTAATGCTTGCACTATGTAACAATGATTCCATGTGCAAGTACTCTCTTTTGTAAATCCTATTTAAGGAATTGGAGATTGGAGTTATTAAAATCTTGTTATACTTGAAATCTTTCTTTGCCCTTGGTCTATCACTCTTTTGAATTATTTTTTATCCCCTTGTCCCAAAGTATTGTCCATATATTTTTATTATAAAACAAGGTAAACTACTACAAATGAAAAGCTTCCTAATAGAGTATGCAAATTTGAAATCTAATTTTACAATAATTTTATTAACCATTAAAAGCATATGTTAAAGTATAAATCAACAAATAAAAAATCGGTAAACTATAAGATTTGAACACATAACACCAAATGTATATGGAGAAACTCTTTTGGGGAAAACTCAACCACCAAAGAGAACACAAGTCGGGAATATTATATCTAATGCATATTTAATATATAGAAAAAAGTTGAGAGGAAACCATGAGTGGTTTCTTAAAACTATAACATTATAATTTACCGTGGTATGGAAAAAACCGATGCCCCCATGTGACTAATGTTGGGAATAGGATGCCATTTAATTGCAATCCTAAACATATTTCATGTATCTCCTAAGCCCTTGGAAAGTGTTCCTCAGCACTAGGATTAGAAAGAGATTAAATTCAAATGAAATGAACATGTAAATTGACATTTGTAATTATTCCTAAATGATAGGAACATGTGAGGGTGTCCAAGAAGAGCTCCTACAAAATAGGAGCACATGGGGCACCCACATGGGAGGTGGGACAAACCTTGTTTCAGTTAACTGTTTGAGGAAAGATAACACTTCAGTAATGCATGTAAAGATCCTAGAAGTTAGGAATTGATATTTACATGAGTGGAGTTTAGTTTAGTTTAGCTTAGTTAAGTCTAGTATCAGTTCAATATCAGTTCAGTTCAGTTCAGTTTAGTTTAGTTATGGTTTAGTTATCTTCAGTTGCATGTAGTTAGTTTCAGTTGAATGCTAGTTGACTTCAGTTGACTTGGAATGCATGACTAATGACTTGAGTTGCATAACAAATAACAGGTGATACATTTAGTTAAGTGAGGATGATCAATCATACATCATGTTTGCATGAATTGATGGAGAGATGTTTCAGTTAACAAAGATTGACTTGGACCCACCTTGGGTGCCCAAGTTGAGATCTTGGAGTTAACACCTTTACATGAGAAGATATTTAAAAGGCTAAGTTAAGTGGGCCCATTCTTGGGCACTAAATTTGAGGAGAAGCTTACAAAATATCTTCTAAACCAACAATCAGTTAAGATTTCAATTTGGGACACCCAAATTGATGAAGGACTTGGTTTGACATTCTTTTTCATGGAAGAACTCTACTTGCACAAGAATGACATAGATATTTGTGAGGAGTTTTATCCTCTTGTAATTGTCAACTCTTTGGAGTTTACAATGTTCACAATTTCTATTTATTGCAGCAAGTTGAAGAGAGTTTTTAAGAGAGTACTTTTGTGAAGCATGGCACAGGATGTGTGGATTCATGCTTGGACACATGAGAATTTATTGCAGGTTGTGAAGAAGAATTGTTGAAGGAAAAAAAAGAATTTCAAGCAAGGATTGATAAAGAATTATTGTAATCTTGTTTTAAGGTTAAATAATACAAGCATTATTGATTCTGGTGGTGGAGTTTTTTCTCGAAAGGGTTTCTCCATGGTATATGTTGTGTCACTTCTATCTTCTGGTCTTATTCTTCTACAATCTTCTGTCTACTTCTACAATTGGTAATAGTGATTCTAAACAAATAATCACATACAAAGAATTTGTAACAAAGAACAATTAATTTGGTCTACAATCTCATAGGTTTACAAAGTATTAAGCTACAATAATTACCTTCATTTTCAACATTTGGTATCACAACTAAAAGTTGGGTAGAGTTTGGGGCACCTTCTCTTAAAAGTTTGAAGGTTTTTTGGTTGTAGTGGGAGCTTTCACTATTGTGTTATTGCAGATTTGTAAAAGAAGTATGTTACAATGTATTTGGGCTGATGGCTGTAAGACCTGGTATGGATTGTTCAATCCCTGAAAAGAAAGGCCTGGTAAGAGAGGAGTTCTCCTAGGTGGTAAGGGGAGGACAATTGGGTTAAACTAGTTCTTGGGTTAGAGTTAGTGGATTAACCTTTAGTGGTCTTTAACACATGGTTTTGTGCTAGTTGAATTGGTCCATGGTTTTGGAGCTCATGGTTTTGAGCCCATGGTTTTTCATGTATGGATGATCTTCATTTAGGAGATGGTTATCACAATGTCATGGATAGCTTGGTTACATGTTGCAGTGGGAGTTTTTTGACAGTGGTGGTTTGTTGTTTATCTTGTTGCCATGTATCGCTCGGTATCACAGTTCAGTGGGAGCATTGGTAGGATATGGTTATCTTCTTGTGATTTGAAGAGGTTTAAATATCTTGTTTCATGGAGGATCCTTAGAGTCTTTGGTAAAGGTGTTATTGTTCTTCCTTTGGAGAGGATGTAGTTCTTTTTAGTTTTGAGTATTAATCATTTGCTTGGAGCTTCATGATTATGCAGGTTGCATTTGAAGTCGGCATGGATTGATAGGTGGGTGCTCATGGATACTAGAGAGACTTGGGTTAGACTGGATATTTCTTATGTTAAGAAATATATGTTGGAATGGTTACTTGTAAGAAGAACCTTTTCAACAGTAAAGACCAAGAAGCCTACACTTGGAAATGGATATGATTCCATCATAGACTTGATGAGAAGGTTGTCTATTGTATGCACAAGACAATCTTGTATCCCACCCTTGGTCTACTCAGCAGGTAAAATGATCTAAGAGGTGTTGCCCGCCTGATTATTAGATGCATTATTTAGATGTATCTTGACTTCTCTTATGCATTGTTGAGAAGTAGATGCATGATTTTATGTATTTCCATTATTCTCCTTGCAATCTTGAACTTGAGTTAGTTATGAGGATTTGGGTAGGAGAGGTACAGGAGATAGTTAGTGGCTTTGGGCATATTGCCTTTTGTTGTGGGAATTTTTGGATAAGTTTGATCTACTTTTTGTGAGAGGTTCACATCTAAGTTATGCCATGTTACATTATAAGTTGAATGATTAGATGTTGATATCCTTTTAGTTTGGGAATGTTGAAGGAGATCTTACTTTACACAGTTTGACACTATGATAGAGGAGTTAGCCACATCCTCTATGTGAAGTGTTATAGGAGGACTTGTTAATGTTGGGATCTTGTTTTCAGATTTGACATTACCTATGCAATGGGAGTTCCAGAAGGTATATGTGTTCTGTATGAGAGGGGCACCTCTCTTGGACTGGTTACACTTTACTACAGTGAGTTACTTTAGAGGTTTTTTATCGCATGTCTATGTGTGTTGTTACCTTGAAGTCTTATTTTGTAGGATGGATATAGGGACTTGTTTGCAAATTGGTATCACAATGTCATGGAGAGCTTGGATACATAGGTTTGGTGTGAGCTTATGACAATGATGTGGTTTTGGTTGTGTACATCATGATGCCATGGGTTGCTCAAATATCACAGTTCAGTGGGAGAATTTGGCAATAATGTGGATCCATTATTGAATTTGGATGGTTATCTTACAGATAAGTTCTTTTGGTTTTTAGTATTAATCATTTTCTTGGAGCTTCATGATTATGCAAGTTGTATTTGAAGTTGGCATGGATTGATTAGTTGGTGCAAGAAGGCTATTGGTCTTGATTCTTGTACTTGATTTATAATAATGATTCCTTGTTTAGAATAATTGCAATGTATAATGTCAAGTGGGAGAATGTTGGGAATAGGATGTCATTTAATTGCAATCCTAAACATATTTCATATATTTCCTAAGTCCTTGGAAAGTGTTCCCCAACACTAGGATTAGAAAGAGATTAAATTCAAATGAAATGAACATGTAAATTGACATTTGTAATTATTCCTAAATTATAGGAAAATGTGAGGGCGTCCAAGAAAAGCTCCTACAAAATAGGAGCACATGGGGTGCTCACATGGGAGGTGGGACACACCTTGTTTCAGCTAACTATTTGAGGAAAGACAATACTTCAGTAATGCATATAAAGATCCTAGAAGTTAGGAAGTGATATTTACATGAGTGGAGTTCAATTCAGTTTAGTTTAGTTTAGTTTAGTTTAGTTCAGTATTGGTTCAATTCAGTTCAGTTCAGTTTATTTCAATTTAGTTCAATTCAGTTATGGTTCAATTATCTTCAGTTGCATGTAGTTAGTTTCAGTTGAATGCTAGTTAACTTTAGTAAACTTGGAATGCATGACTAATGACCTAAGTTGCATGACATATAACAGGTGATACATTTAGTTAAGTGAGGATGATCAATCATGCATCATGTTTGCATGAATTGATGCAGAGATATGTTTCAGTTAACAGAGATTGACTTGGACCCACCTTGTGCACCCAAGTTGAGATCTTGGAGTTAACACATTTGCATGAGAAGATATTTACAAGGCTGAGTTAAGTGGGCCCATTCTTGGGCCCCAACTTTGAAGTGAAGCTTACAAGATATCTTTGAAACTAGCAATCAATTAATATTTCAGTTTGGAGTGCCCAAATTGATGGACTTGGTTTGACATTGTTTTTCATGGAAGAACTCTACTTGCACAAGAATGGCATAGATATTTGTGAGGAGCTTTATCCTCTTGTAATTGTCAACTCTTTGGAGTTTACAATGTTCACAATTCTCTATTTATTGCAGCAAGTTGAGGAGAGTTCATAAGAGAGTACTTTTGTGAAGCATGGCACAGGATGTGTGGATTCATGCTTGGACACATTAGAGTTTATTGCAGGTTGTGAAGAAGAATTGTCGAAGGAAAAAGAAGAATCTCCAGCAAGGATTGATAAAGAATTATTGTAATCTTATTCTAAGGTTAAATAATACAAGCACTATTGATTCTGGTGGTGGAGTTTTTTCCCAAAAGGGTTTCTCCATGGTATATGATGTGTCACTTCTATCTTCTGGTCTTATTCTTCTACAATCTTCTGTCTACTTCTACAATTGGTAATAATGATTCTAAATAAATAATCAAATGCAAATAATTTGTAACAAATAACACTTAATTAGATCTACAATTTCATAGGTTTACAAAGTATTAAGCTACAATAATTACCTTCATTTTCAACAACGAACCAATAAATCCATGAATAGAAAACATAACAGCCAAGCATCTTTGATCTAGGTGAAGAGTGGGCACACATCCCATTTTTTATTTTAATTTTAATAATACTATTTGTAGACGTTCAAATTATACTGATTGATATCACACACTTGATCCTGATTTACTAACATCAGTTCTCTGTGAATCACTTCTTTACTAACCAATTAATTAAATAATATTTAATTACTTCATAATTTTCCTCTTTTAATTAAATAAATCAACTTTATTTGATTAAACTATTATCTTCTTTTAATTAAATAAATCATTTTATTTGATTAATCCTAATGTTCCTCTTTTAATTAAATAAATCACTTTATTTGATTAAATCATAATCTTCCTTTAATTAAATAAATTAACCTTTATTTGATTAAATCTAACATCATCCCTTTTAATTAAATAAATCAAACTTTATTTAATTAAATCTAATGTTCATTATTCCTCCCATTTGATTTAAATAAATCTAAAAATCTAAGTCAAATGTCAAATCAATTTATTTCCATCTAAGTTAATTAAATCTTAATTAACCCTAACTGTAATCCATCAAATCCTCTAGATTTTGCAACTTGCATGCAAGTAAATCAATTTATTTGATTTATAAATTCTTCTATTTTTATTCAAAAGGGCATCTCATTGGAATATTCCTCCATTTTGAAATCTCCCTCCCAAAAGGACTTGTCCTCCAACATGGCATTAAAGCCTCTTACAAGTCCTTTTTCTCGAGCCAAGTGGCATTAACTCCTCTTTTTCTCTTTCTCCACAAGCTAACTTTCAAATTTCAAATCTCCACCTATATGCATTAACTTGCACATTGTTCAAAATGTGTTCCACCTCTCTTCAATAACATGTTGACAAGTGGTACAATGCTATTGGTCTATCTTTAATCCCACATTCTTCATATCTCTCATTTCTCCATCCTTCTTTCCTATAAATAGAGAACTTTTCTATTGATTTGGGATCCACATCTTGAGCCAAAGTCATTATCTAGAGATTTTATGCAAGTTCATCCATTGTTCATCAAGGTTTTCATAGCATTTCATCATCTTAGCTAGGTTATGGTCAAATTTCATCAGGGAGCACACAATCTTCATCAAAGTTCATCAAAGCTTGCAAGGAATTGGGAAAGAGCTATTTTCCACATCAAAATAGCACCAATTCCCCCTTGGGATTGAGGGTTTGAATATTTTGAATAAGATTACTTAGCTTTCAATAGATTTTATTTGATATTCTCTCTTGTTTTCTTGTTCATTTCATTTTAATGAATTGCATGGGGAATGATTGGTTTAGATGTGTTTGATGACTAACATTGTGTTGTTTGTCTATGTTTGAATAGGGCTAGAGTTACCATTCACACTATTAAATTTCCTCTTAAATTAGAAATTACCAAACCCACCTTAAAATAATATTATTAATGATTTCCTTTGCTTTATCCTTTAACATATAGGAATAGTCTAGAGGTCTTCTCCATTTTTCTAATTCAAAAAAGAGGACATGACAGTCTACCCTTGTAATTTCTTTCCCTCAAGCAATTGCAAACGTGAATGCTTAAGTACCATGTTGTAGTACACCCTTATTGTAATTGCTTGCCCTCAAGAAATTGCAAACTCAAATGCTCAAGTACCATATTGTAGTGCTCATAGAGTCTTTAGATCATGTGGCTACCAAGTGAAACAACTATACACAATAAGATCTACTAACTCCATCATGTTGGTATGTGGAAGCTTCTAAAAGCTTGTTAAAAGGGGTTGGGATGGGGGTTATAGTATAATGAAAAATGCGATTATTCGCGAGATTGTAATAGGTTTTGCACTGGATAATAAAAGTATTGGATGGCTGCGGTTTGGTGGATGTAGCCCAGATTGGGTGAACCACGTTAAATTCTCTGTGTTATGATTTATTCTGTGTATGTTTTAGTTTCTCTGTTTATTATTTAAATCTGCATTTAATTGTTAGATATCTTGCATCTCTAACCCTAACACATCATCCATAACATCTTTATGCAATCCTTATAACTTGGTGTGAACTTCTTTGAATTTTTTTTTTATAACCTTCCACTTTTAGCTTGGATTACAATAGAAATGTAGCCAAATAACAATATTCTCCTCATTGACTTAATGATGAATGAAGCCTTGTCCCCAATGCTTGAGTACACCCTCAAAATCCCATAAGGTAGAGGGTTCCCTTATGTGACAAATGAGCTCATCACTATACTCTTATTGCTCCACTTTGATACACCTAAGGGCTGAAAACTCTACACTAGAAATTAATTCTACAAAACTATTTTTCAAAATTATTTTATTGGGTTCAATCTCACCTAAATTGGCCTAATAACACCCAAGTTCATTGTTTCATTCACATATTCATGTACTAAAAACTATCCTTCTATAATATGCTCAAATTTATCATTGTGTATTTGTATTATCAATCAAATGCACTACAAGTTTTTGACATATTCAAATGTTGGTTTTCTCTTCTCTAGTGCTATATCAACTTTACTTGGAACCTTCACCATATTTTTCAAAATTTTGTGCAAGCATAAACATAAATCATGTAAGCATCATTGTTATAATTTTACATGAATGATTGCACTTGTTTCTACTACTTCTGCAACATTGATTTCTATATGAAAAGCCATTAAAGGCTTGAAAATAATATTATGTTGCAAGGTGTACACCCTTGGTCTCCTTGTGTTGTGCAACACAATGCTTAGGTTCGTGACATGGATTAACTGCCTCCCGTGGATTCATTAACTCTGGTAGTTGTATCGGGCATTAACAAGTCGATCTTTTGGTGCAACGACCCGTTTGTGCAACAATTAGTATCAAAGCCTAGGACACGGGCTTGAACCCCTCACGTGCATTGTGGGGATTGTTGCAAGGTGTGCACCCTTGGTCTCCTTGTTTTGTGCAGTGCATCGCTCGGGTTTGTGACATGGCTTAACCACTTCTTGTGGATTCATTAACTTTGGTGATTGTATCAGGCATTAACAGGTCAATCTTTTGGTGCAACAACAACCATCTTTGCAACATATTAACCCTACTAGTAGTTGTTATACCTACATTTTCTTTCTTAAAAAAGATATCCTCTACCGACATTACCAATGGCATTGATCATGATGATGCAACATTATCAATTGTCTAACTTATAGAAAATGTCAACAAAGCATGTCAGCTACATCAAATTTGTTCTAGTGATCTTAAAACATGCCCACCAACTCAATTGTACCATACTCTATTAAAACCCTATGAAGATCCCCAATAGCAGGTTCATTGAGGACTCTAATATCAATAGCATATACACTGTAATCAATAAAAAGATTCTATGAACTTAAATTCCTCATGCTCATCAAATTATAGAGTGTGAACTTGGCAATAGGATAGTCATTAAGATCGAAGACTAAATAATCATTCTCCAAATTTTTTTCTATGATAACAATTATCAAAAAATGGTTTTGACCTTTATGCCAATAGGCATCTAAACCATAAAATATTTTAGGTAGCATCTCTACCACATATGGTGAACCAAAACAAATCTCTATTGTTTTTTGTGTATAGATCAAAATTATTCTAAATATTGAGCATAAAGATGATGATACAATCAAAAGTCTTGCTATTTACAAAATCCCATAAATAATCACATGGTGAGGAAAGGTAGAAATGAAAATAACTGTTAGACCATGACAATACAAGTTCTTTCTTAAATAACATGGAAATTGCATCACCAATTTTATAAATGAATTCACCATATTTGAGGATATTAGATTGAATATGGTATGTCATTACCTTAGTTGTAGGTGTGATGGTCACATTCACCCCTTTTAAATTCTCCATATGCACATGCTTCTAATGAGATTTGAGCTATGGCACATTAAGGAACTCATGATTAGTAAAGTTTTCATACATGTGGAATGTAATTTTTGTATCTCCACTCAAACTCCTTGCACCCAATTTCTCAAAATCAAGTCCAAATGAAGCCTCATATTTATAGCCACTTTAGATATGTAACTAGAAAGGTATAATTTATCCAACAACAACAAAGTAATATAAAGGATCTTACCTCTATGATAAAATTTAATTAGATCTAAAGTTTAATAACAAGTTCTTGTAATTTAGTACCATTACATTTACTGAGCTATTTGGTTTGTAGTGAGGTTTTTGATGGAGCATATTTAAGTGTTTTTCCTACTTTAAATAGTTCCTTTTCTTTGTCATCTTTCTCTTGATTAACTTTAAATAATGTTTATACATGCCATGGAAATTGGGTTTTTGGACTAGTTTGGACTACCTTCATGTCATCACCACTTTCCTTCTATTGCTAGAGCATTTTTTGGGGATAAAGTTGTTGAAAACAAGGTGAAACAAGCTGCTATATTTATTTTTGTATGTGAATTTAAATATAAAAATAAGATTACCAAATTAGATTATATGTATGTGATTGCACATTCCCATAATAGAAAAATCAACAAACAAATATGACACCATACTTACATGGAGAAACCATTTCAAGAAAAACTCCACATGAGAAAAGAGGGCAAGTATATTATTTATCTTCACAAGAGAGATGCACCAAAATAGACTTCCTTGTTGATCTCCTACAACTAGGATGCTTCAATACACCTAAAAATAATACATGACGATACTACCATCTCAAAGCTCCAATTTATAGAACTTGTAGGAGGCAAAACCACAATGGTAAACCAAAACAAGAGGTGCCAAAACCACTTGAAAAAACCCATTCCCCTTCCTTGGAAGACCAAGATACATGAAAATAAATTAATTAATATGCACAAAGCTTTAACATGGGCACCTAACCCATATCCCCTTCAACTTTTTCCATTCAAGATGCTACATTGATTGCTCAACTTCTAGATGGAGAACCAATGGACACATGTTTCCCTCCAAAATTGAGCACCCCACTCAAGACTTTTCACATTTCCAATGTGTATGCCTAGGAGGGAGAATTTTTCCTCTAGTGATGTGTAACCTCCACCAACACTAAATTTCCTCTTGAAAAAATAATTACAATGCCAATATTAAATGAATTTATCTCATGTACCTTAGGACACTTTCTAAGAAATATGGAGACATAAAATGACATAGTTTTGGAAGGTTAATGTCACCTAACCTAACAAAAGTGTAGAGATGGTCGTGTATGAATACTTTGATAAGGGTCAATAAAGCTTCTTTATTTGTTCTCGTCATTGATAATGTTTCTTTGTAACATATTCTAAACACACCTTCCATCCCAATGACTCACATACCATCAACTACATCACTTGTTAATAAAAAGGGAAATGCTTATAAATGTTGCGTTAAACCCTGATTAAAGGACATGAAAAAATTTAGGAGAACTACTTCTATGGTCGATTGGTCAATGAGAGTGTTCCTTGAATGTTTATCCCTAGGTCCCACAATGAATCCCACCATTGAACTAGTTGTCACGCTCCTTGAATAAGCTAGTATCTTCTTAAACTAATTGGTTGTTCTACTAAATCTCCCACAACACCTTCAAGATCCTTATGCAAAACATTAGCATCAAATCTTGTATTATGTGCAAGTCCTATCAAATTTATATGTAACTCTTTCATCATGTTTAGAAGTACTAGGACAATAGTTATCAAAATGGGTTGAGCTTCTCCAAGCTTTGAATGAAGAGATTCAAATATTGCTTAGTCCTATTTTGAAAAGACTTCTAGCTATTGTTGTGAATGAGGTATATTACCTAATTTATTTCCTTATTAGGTCCTATTCACACTAGTTTACTTAAATTAAGGGAATTATTAGGGCATTATCACTTTATGTTTCAAGTCACAATATTAAGACACATGTCATAATCTTATATTAGCCTATGTCTCACCTTGGCCTATATAACCAAGGAGTTTTCATTGTAATCTCAATCCATCATATTGAATCATATTCATGTGCATATATTGTGCATTTGCATCGTTTCACACAATACAATTATTCTCTAATGTTTGGTCTCTCTTGTGCTTTCATTAAAGCTCCTAGATCTTGGATGGCTTTCTCCATATCTAAATCTTGCATAGTATAGAACATTCTATGCCAACTCTTACACTAGCTTGTGTCCTCCCCCATATTAATTATCTATTTTATATAACTTACATCAATATTTGTAGGTGGATTCACAATTTATCAACTCTAATTCTAATATTCACGTTGGTTGCTATCAATTTATTAGATGCTCCTATATTTGAAAAAAATATTCTTTAGCATGATCAAAAGAAGGTGCTAACTCTTCCTATTGGTCTAATTCTTTGTAATTGTCCTTTGAAGTTTTCAAAACCTTTGTCAATCTTTGTTCAACTTCATCAAAATTCTCAATATGTATAAAAAGTTGTCCTAAGCCATAGCAACCACAACCTAGACACCAATCATTGCACCAAAAAATGGAACATCCATAATGAGATTGCCTTTAGCCTTTGAAGATTATAGTGCTAACACAAATAAATTTGTACGTGATAACATAACTACATTTGAGCCATATTTTTCATTTCTTATAGTATCTACTTCATATATCATATAGTATGATCCCACTAAATCAACACATTTATGAGTGAGTTCAACTAATCTCTTCATATCTTGTGCCCACATCTTTAGTGATTGCAATAATCCTTTCTCCATTTTAACCTGTGCACCCTCCAATAGATGCAAACAATTATCCTCACATTGAGGTGTTATAATATCATATTGCATTCTCATGTGTATTTGGAAACATGTTTTAGTAAATCCTTTTCTTTTTTTATGAAGCTTGCATGGAATGTGTTCAAATTGATTCTATAAGCATTTATGAATACGTGAAGTAGAGTATACATCCACTTCAAACTTCAATGTCATGTGTCTCGAGGAATTACTCAAATCCATAATCTATTTGCATAGATAATTTTGAACTTGAACAAAAGGATCTATGTGTCCCTTGTTACAAGTTGTGTTAGGGTTTAGGTAGATCAAAGCAATAAACATTAACAATTATATGCAAGTTAAATAACCCAGAAATAACAATGAAGAATAACACAAAAGAGATCAACACAAAATTATAACATGGTTCACCCAATATGGGCTACACCCATAGAAACTTAGTCATCCAATGATTATTATCCAGTGCAAAATAGATTACAATATCATGAATGTCATACCACAACTTACATCCCAACTGCTTATAACAAGCCTTTTGGAAGCTTCTAGAATTAGTGTTTTACAAAGTCATTTTTCATTTGTCAGTTAACAAAAAAATTAACTATTGACCCCTTGATGTAAAAAGTGTATAGTATTTGCATGATCAGTCGCCACATACCAACAATCTCCCACTTGGGAGACTGATTAGGCTCCACACCAAACAATCTCTCACTTGGAGACTGATCCTAGACGACACCGTTGCACTTGCAGCTCCCACTGGATTACAAGTCTGGCTGGTTTCTTATGTCCACCATTATTAGTCGTGAAGGCCAACAAAAACTGATGAGGAAATCAGTTTCTGCCATGTAATTTCCTTTGTGAACATATCTGCAGGATTCTCACTTGTGTGAATTTTCTCCAGCTTCAACTGTCCATCCTCCAAAATTGACTGGATGAAGTGGTATTTGAGCTATATGTGCTTATTTTTTGAATGAAAATCTAAATTATTAGCAAGATGAATGAAACTATGGCTATCAATGTACAAGGGGCTATCTAATTGTTGATGTCCCAATTCCTCCAGAAAACGTTGTAACCAAATCATCTCATTTCTAGCTTCTATAGCAGCAACATACTCAGCTTCAGTGGTTGAAAGCATAACAATCTTTTGCAGCCTTGAAATCCAACTGATTGTAGTACCTCCTATAGTAAAAACATACCTTGTAGTACTTCTCCTACTATCAATATCACCTTGCTAGATCAGAGTCAACATATCCTTTTAGAGTAGAATTTGTTCCTCCAAAATATAGTTTCTTTGAAGTAGTACCTCTCAAATATCGGAGAATCCATTTTACCACATTCCAAATTCCCGGATTGCTCATATACCTTCTCACAACTCCCACTGCCTGTGCAATATTTGGCCTTATGTATACCATTGCATACATTAAGCTACCAATTGTTGATGCATATGGTATCTTAGAAATTTTGTATTCCTCCTCTTGTGTCTTTGGACACATCTCCTTAGTCAACTTAAAATGACTAGGAAAAGGTGTACTAATTGCTTTTGCATTCTGCATGTTAAACCTTTTCAACACCTTCTCTACATACTAACTTTGAGACAAAAATAATTTTCTGTTTGTCCTATCCTGTGTGATACCAAGGATTTGTTTTACTACACCAAAATCCTTCATAGCAAATGAATTTTCTAATTTATGCTTTAAGTTCATTAATATGATGCATGTTAGACCCGACAACAAGCATGTCATCAACATAAAGCAACGGGATAATATAGCTGCCATTACTCAATTTCTTAAAATAAACATAATAATCAAAATGACATCTTTTGTAACATTTTTCAACCATAAAACTATCAAATTTCAAATACCATTGCCGAGGTGCTTACTTTAGGCCATACAAACTCTTCTTTAACCTGCACACAAATTCCTCCTTACCCTTGACCTTATATCCCTGTGGTTGTTGCATGTATATTTTCTCTTCCAAATCCCCATGGAGAAATGTTGTTTTCACATCTAGCTGTTCAAGATGTAAGTCTTCCACAACCACAAGACTTAGAATAGTTCTAATAGAAGTCATCTTTACAACCAGAGAAAACATTTCATCAAAAGCTATACCTTTTTTCCTATGCAAAACCTTTTACCACAAATCTGGCCTTATATCTTTTCTTGCCTCCATCTTCTTCCTTCAACTTGTAAATCCATTTATCTAGCAATGCTCTTTTACTTGCAGGAAATTGGACTAAGTCCCAAGTCTAATTTTGTAGCAAGGAATCCATTTCCTCTTTCATTCCTAGCTCCCATTGCTTTTGGTATCTACCTGCATTGCTTCTTCATAACCTCCAGGTTCACCAAAATCAGCTAATGATATAAAATATAAAGATGGAGAAAATCTTTTTGGAGGTCTAGTTACCCTTGTAGAACGTCTAACACTTGTAGGAGTCTGTGGGATAACTTGTTGTTGTTGAGCATCAAGTACCATTGGCATTTTATTTTTTGGAATCTCATCCAACACCACATATTCCTTTTTGGCCTGTTCATGCTTCTTTCCCTACAACCAATCCTTATACATGACCTTCTCATTGAATATAACATCTTTGCTCCTAATGATTTTATGATTTTCATAATCCCATAACCAATAACCAAATTCATCTACTCCATATCCAATGAAGCTGCATTTTTTAGACTTAGCCTTAAGCTTGGTTCTATTTTCAATATCAACATGGACAAAAGCTTCACAACCAAAAGTTTTCAGAAATGAATAGTTTACCTTTTTACCCATCCATGCCTCCTATAGAATGCCATCATCTAAAGGATTTGAAGGTCCCCTATTTATTTAATAAACAACGGTATGTACAAGATCTGCCCAAAAGTGTAAGAATAGTCCAACAAGCAATCTCATGCTCCTTGCATGCTCCATAATGGTCCTATTCATCCTCTCAGACAAACTATTTTCTTTTGGGGTTCCAAGAACCCTTTTCTACCTACAGATTCCATTGTATGAATAATAATTTTCAAATTCTTAGCTGCAATACTCACCTCCATTATCAAATCTGAGACACTTCAACTTTTTTCTTGTCTCATTCTCAACCAAGGCTTTCCACTTTTTAAAAGTTTCATACATTTCTGATTTTTGTTTTAGGAAACACACCCATGTTTTCCTAGTTGCATCATCAATAAAAGTAACATAATAGCAAGAGCCACCAAGAGAAGATACCTAAGCTGGTCCACATACATCTGAATGCATAAGCTCTAATTTCTCACTATCCCTGTTGCAAGTGTTCTAACTATCTCAATAGCAACTGTTTCTGTAGTAGCTAAGGTAGAATAAGTATTACCAGTACACAAATACAATGCGCCTACCTTTTCACCTTTAGCTACTAATAATGCACCTTTAGTGACCTTCCAAACTTTATCTGAAAATGTAACTATGTAGCCTTCACTACCCAGTTGTCCTGCGGAAATTAAATTCCTTCTCAAATTTGGAACATGACTTACCTCCTATAGAAACCATTCATTTCCATTCTGCAGCTTGATTTTTATCTTTCCTTTTCAACCAATCTGACAGGGTTCATCATCACCCAAATATACCTATCCAAAATCACCTTGAACATAATCTACAAAATATTTCCTATGGGGTGTGGCATGAAATGAAGCTCCTGAATCTATTACCTAGGAATCATTAGCATTATCTAAACACAAAATTAAAGCATCCTACAATTTATTACTTGCAACATTAGCTTCCTTTCTGTTATCATGTTGTTTGTCTCCTTGTTTTCCCTTTCGATACCAACAATACTTCTTCAAGTGTCCCAACTTTCCACAGTGCCAACAATCCATTCTTCCTCTAGTTTTAGATATGCCTTTCTTCGACTTCCCTTGTGGCTTCCCACGATTTGTTGGGATTTTTCCTCTCATTTTTTCTTCCCCTATTCTATACAGTCAAAGCATTACCTGATGTTGAACTCTCACCTATGCTCTTTCATTGCATTTCCTCGCTAAGAATAACACCAACATCATCAAATTTCAATGTATTTGAACTAGAGACATAGTTACTTACAACCATTACCAAGCTATTCCAACTTTTTGGCAAAGAACATAAAACCAAGAGAGCCCTCACCTCTTCATCAAAATTCACTTTTACAAAAGTTAACTAACTAGGAATCATATTAAACTCATTTAAATGATCTATCATAGATCCACCTTCAATCATTTTTAGATTAAACAAATGCTTCATAAGAATACCTTATATAAGGTTGGGGGTTTTTCATACAATTTATCCAAAGCTTTCGTTAGATCTTTTATTGTCTTTGCTTCTATTATATTGAATGCCACAGATGGTGCCAAGCACAATTGAGTGGTTCCCAGTGCCTTTCTATCTAGAATCTCCCATTCTTCATCGAACATCACAACATCTTTATTTGCTTTACCTTGCGATGGCCGCCATAGATCCTTTTGATACAAATAATCTTCAATCTACATCTTCCATAATTGATAATTCTGGTCGTTGAACTTCTCAACCTTGAATTTTCCTTCTTCTATTGCTCCCACTCAAATCTAGAGGTTTCCTACCAATCAACCAAAAAACACGCAACTCTGATACCAATTGTTAGGGTTCAAGAAGATCAGAGAAATAAACATTAACAATTATATGCAAATTAAATAACCCAAAAATAACAATGACGAATAACACAAAAGAGATCAACACAAAATCTTAGTGTGCTTCACCCAATATGGGATACATCCATAGAAACTTAGCCATCCAATGATTTTATTATCCAGTGCAAAACAAATTACAATCTCACGAATTCCATACTACAACTTACATCCCAACTGCTTATAACAATCCTTTTGGAAGCTCCTGGAATTAGGGTTTTACAAAGTCATTTTTTATTTGTTAGTTAACAAAAAAATTAACTATCGACCCCTTGACGTAAAGAGTGTATAGTATTTGCATGATCAATCGCCACATACCAACAATCTCCCACTTGGAGACTAATCAGACTCCACACCAAACAATCTCTTACTTGGAGATTGATCCTAGATGACACCACTGCACTTGTAGCTCCTATTGGATTATAGGTCTGGTTGGTTTCTTATGTCCACCATTATCACTCGTGAAGGCCAACGAAAACTAATGAGGAAATCAGTTTCTCCCATGTAACTGCCTTTGTGAACATATCTGCAAGATCAGCACTTGTGTGAATTTTCTCCAGCTTCAACTGCCCATCCTCCAAAACTGATCGGATGAAGTGGTATCTGAGCTGTACGTGCTTAGTTTTTGAATGAAGAGCTGAATTTTTAGCAAGATGAATGACACTCTTGCTATCAATGTACAAAGGACTATCTTCTTGTCAATGTCCCAATTCCTCCATAAAATGTTGTAAACAAATCATCTCCTTGCTAGCTTCTGTAGCAGCAACATACTCAGCTTTAGTGGTTGAAAGCACAACAACCTTTTGCAGCCTTGAAATCCAACTGGTTGCAGTACCTCCTACAGTATTTACATGATCAATTGCCACATACCAACAAGTTGTATCCTTCACCTTCTCACCATCCTTATGGTACTTTTTATGATGTAATAAACTTGTAATAATTCAATATGAAGCACCAAATCATTGCTAATATCATTACTACAATGTCTTGTACTATATTCGTACAAATAGTCAAAGTGCTTATCTTCCTTCATTGAATTATAACTTTTTACATCAAAACGTCCATCCTTGTGGCTCTTAATTTTAGAATTGAAATCAACTCGAACATTCTCCTCAAATGCACACTCGTCAACGTCATTATTTTGAAAATCAATCCCATATGTTTATGACTCAATCTTTGGAAGATTAATAGGAACTTATTGGACTAGAATTTTTCGTATTCAACAATTAATAATGTCCCTCCTTTACTTCATGAATTCAATCCTCTTGGTAACAAATAATATTAAAATTCAATGAAATATCTCTTTTTGGTAAAATATCCTTACCTAACTTGCATGACAACTCCCTATTTTGTAGCTAGCTTGTTTTTCTTCATCAACTCCTTTCTTCTATCCCTTCTATTACCCTCTTGCACTTTAACCCATACCTCTAGATCTCCTTGAATTTGTTTACTCATATTTTGTGTTTGTTTTACCAAATCCATAAGATGTTCTATAAAATTCTAGGTTTTTGCCATAATTCACATGTTAGAAAGATCATGACTCTAGTATCACTATAATGTCCCTTTTTTAGACTTTTTGGAAATGTCCATTTTTTGTTATTTTTGGAAACAAATCAAAATCAAAATGACAAACTAAGAATTAAAAAAGTGGTTGGAATCTCATTGTCAAACCCTCAAATGCTGAAATACAACTTCACATGCATCATACTTGATACATATGAATCATACAAATCAATTTTCATCAAATACAGTTGTTGGTTTATTACTAATATAAACCCCAAGTTTCCAAATAATACTTACATCTAAATTTAAATAGTTATGTCATCATTATTCCACATCAAATACCAAATTTTAAAACTTCATAAGTTAATTTCAATCAATTACAACAATTATAAATACTAGAAATAATATTTTTAGAATGACAATAATGTTAAACCCACTCACAAGACGCCAATGATTGAAATATGTAAAAATCTTGTTGGTATGACACTCTAGAATGCTAGAACAATTATTGTGCAACCTACAAATCAAAGTGGCAATCATGGATCAAAATTGTAGAGCCAAAGCTAGGGATAGAAATGCATATCATCATTTGGAAAATGATATGAGCAATAACAATTACTATTAAATATGCCCTTTTAATCTGGGGCACCACACTACAATTAATGGTAATGAATTATGATGTTGTACAACTCCTAATTTTTTTCTAAAATTTATATGAATCTTCCCAAATATAGTGGCACCCCAAAAAATTACAATAAATGATAGGTGAACAATAAGTTGCAACCCTGGGATTAGTAATAATGTTGACAGTAGCTCCCTCTCAATATGACACTCAAGATCTAGTATTAAATAATGATGAACAATAGTAAACAACTCCAAAAATCAACAATGAAACCCTCCAAACTCATGAACACCAAATGTGCTTGCAAATCTAATCACCCAAATTTGAAGATGTGCATGAAGATCAACAAATGCAACTCACATGTGATTCCCATATGGAATCACCCCAAAGGAGATGAGGTGTTTTTATCCCAAAATCTATTGAAAGAAATCTAAGAGGGTTTTCATCTTTTAAGATCTCTAAAATGCCAATGGTTTTCATCCATGGTCGTGAAAATTGAACATGATGCTCAATTTTTAAAAAATTACAAAATGAAGATTAGATGATCCAAATGAATCCAAGTGCAACTTTATAAATCTCTCCAATTTACACCCTTGAATTAAAATTTTCCTCCAAAATTATTTTTAAAATATTTTATTATTATTTAGAGTTTAAAAATACTTTTTAATTGAATTATAATAATATTATAAGTCGCCCCTTAAATTAGAATTTACTAAACCCAACTTATAAATAGTATTAATTACTTCCTTTGCTTTAGGTCCCTTAGCCTATGAGAAAAGGGAGTAGACCAGAGGACTTCTCCATGTTTCTAATTTCAAAAAGGGGATATGACAAAATCAACTCAATTTGTAACTGCCATTGTCATGGTCCATCTCCCATCTTAATCTACAAGTACAACTAATGTTTACAAATTATAAGAAAATTATTTAAATATCAATCTCTCAACCACCTACATCAATGCCCAAGTACCCATTTCAAGATGTTTGGAGTTTTGACATCAATAAATTAGAATTATAATTAAATATACCCTATCCTAACATTCCCTCACTTGATATTATACATTGCAATGGCATAAAATAAACTATAAAATAAAATCCAATATGGGACGCAAAGCCCATGACCTCCCTACACAAAGAGAACTTATTCATTCTCACTAGTATTTGTAAATGAATCTACAAAATTCTCTTGGGTTTCAACCTTTTGTAACATGACCATACCATTCTTTGACTTCTTGAAAAGTGAAATTATACATCAACATGCTTAGTATGAGCATGGTACATCCACCCAAATAGCACTCTAACTATCACATCTAATTTAAACCACCCTATAATTAAAACCAACTCTTAAACACAATCTCTATAACCATACTGCCTCTTTACAAGCATGGGTAGAAACCATATACTCTATTTCATAATAGATAAAATAGCCATATACGTCTCTTTCTCATCCAACTGATAGCACCACAAAATATAGAAAACATGTAACCATTACTGGACCTTTGAATATCCAACTCACCCACCGAATCTACATCAACAAAGCCCTCTATATCCAATAACTTGCCCACATTATTAGAATAGTGATAACATAAGTAATAATTATTAGTCCCTCACAAATATTTGAATACCCTCTTAGCATAATTTTAATGCTCTTTATCAATGTAAAATATAAACCTATTAAGAACTCTCCATGCTTGGGCAATATCCAGTCTAGTGCAAATTATTACATGTACATCAAGATATTGACAACACTAACATAAAATACATTATACATATTATCTTCATCATCATCTAACTTAGGACACATATCTAATGAAATATTAGTGCCCACAAATAAAGGAATACTCAATGGTTTGCAATCGTACATAGCAAACTACCACAAAATGGTGTCAACATACTTACTTTGACTAAATCAAAAAATTCTATCACCTTAGGCCCTACTAATTTCCATTCCCAAAATTAACTTTTCCACCCATAGATCCTTTATGTCAAATGCTCTAGAAATCTAAGTTTTAAGTTCCCTAACCAAATTGCCTTATCAATACCAATAAACAAGTCACCCACATAAAAGAAAATAAGTAGAATCTGATCATCAATACACTTAATTGAACACAACAATCCTCTTTGCTTCTAAAAACCCAAATTCAATACAAATACACTATTTTTTTGATACCACATCCAACATGATTGTTTCAAACCATACAAGGATTGTTTAATCTTGCAAACCAAATTTTCTTTCCTTTTTACCTTAAACTCATTTGGCATGCACATATAAATTTATTCTTCAAGATCTCAATGCAAGAAAATAGTTTTAACATTCGCCCTTGGGTTGTAGATCGGTTGGTCAAGCCGTTGAAAGACACAAACGATCAACACAAGTTCAAACCTCAACTCACCTAGTCGTGCACGCTATGGGGAAGGCATTGGGAAACATGTGGCCCAGAGGGGATTAGTCTCGCTTGTTAACAAAAACTTAAGAGAAGCTCGTCCAGTTGCATGGATACCCCTCTGAGATATAAAAAAAAAGGTTTTAACATTCATTTCCTCAATCTCAAAATCAAAAGATGCAACAATAGATAATATAAATTTAATGAAAGATCATTTATAAATAGGAGATATTTTTTTTCCAAAATCAATCCCTCTCTTTGGGAGAAGCCCTTGGTAGTTGATTTGCCCTTGCATCTCTCTAGCTAATCATCTAGTCCAAACTTCTTTTCATACACCCACTTGCAATCAACGAGCTTCCTTCCCTCAAGCAAACTAAAAAGATCCTAGGTGTTATTTTTATCCAAGGCCATCATCTCCTCTTACATGTCCTACATCCAAGACTCACTATCCTTCCAAAAGAGAGCCTCCCTAAAATACATTATTCATCATTTATGCATAACAAAGCAAATAAATAACAAAAATCTATTGGGTTTCTCCTGTCAACTTTGTTTTGTTGTCTTATTCACTATCTCACGAGTGGAATAGGGGCTTATTCATATTCCTTTACATTCCCTTCCTACTCAAAACTCTCACCTAGAGCCTCTTCTTCCTCCCCATGCTCTAATCCGTCATTTCACTCTTAAACATGATCACCTTTGTATTTCTCAGTCTTCATCTCAATTTGTACTATTTTCTTTTCCTCTTTTCTCGTTTGGCTATTAAGGACCTAAAATGATTTAAAATTCATAAAATCACATCTCTAGAAAAAATATTTTTCTAGGTTAGTGAATTTCAATGCTTATAACCTTTTACATTCTCACTATAACCAACAAAGATGTTTTCATTTTCTTTTAGATCTAGTTTAAATAATTTTTATTTACACATTAATGAAAGTATTACAACCAAATAACCTTAAATGTGAAATAGAAATTTTCTTATCTATCCACATTTCATAAGGAGTTATGTCAACAAAAGCTAAATAAGGAGATTAATTTACCAAATTGATGAGAAATAAACAAGTTCTCATACCAATCATTGGTAAATTCAATCTCTATCCAAATATGACTTCAAAGTATGAGATACAAGGCTTGGACTACAACAACATGAAAATCTGAAAATTAAGTTGCCTTAATATAAAATTACCATGATTAGATCCATCTTCTTTATGATGCCAAAAAGCAACCAACAAAACATGCTTATAAACAATACTTTATGTGAAATAACAATAATATACGAAGAATAACATCACCATAAGATAGAAATCAATATTTCATAATAGGTTTTGCTAGCGAATGCGAATTTGGGAAAATATTTCAAAATAAGCATATGTGAATCTGACAAGGTCGAAATGCAATGAAAAGCAAGGACGAAAATAAAAATCTGGACCATAATGCAAGAGAAAACCAAAACCATACTCAGAAGCAGGGCACGAAACAAAGCATCTTTTAACACGCAACCGAGAGAGAGGTACAAAACAAAAAGAGAGGCTAAGGATTGGTTTTAGAGTTCCACATTATATCACCTAGCCTAACAACTTGGAGATAAATTCAGAAAAGAGGAAACAAATAGAAAAAACTAAAGACAACCAACAAAACTTAGAAATTAAGGAAGAATCTAACACAAAGACAAGCAAACAAGAATGTAGAAAAATAAATATAGTAACCTGGGAGGAAGATTAAGAAAACATAATTCCACCGGAGAACACGAGAAGACGAATTCCTAATAGTAAGAAAGATGCAAATCAAGAACATAAATTCAAAGCAAAACCAAAGAAAACGAAGAAAATGATAAGAGAAATGGAGATCCAATAGGATCCAATAGAAATTGATGTAGGAGATGAAATATAAGAAGACTTGGAAATCTTATAGAAGGTGGCCATAATTTGCAAAATAATCGGCCACAGGAAAAGAAGGGAATCAATGAAAAAATGGGAAAGGGAAAAAATAGATCAAAATTATGGTTTGAAGTTCTTGCCTAAGGGCTTCTTCATAATCGTTTTTCTCAAGGAAGAAGACAAAAATTAGGGTAATTCAAAAATTTCCCAGCATATATGCAAAGGTTGGAAGCAAATTTTAATCCAAAGACTCTTGCAATACACAACAAACCAAAATGGGTAAGGCTTTATAATCTACCAATAGAATATTGGTCTGAAGAATGTTTAGAAAAAATTGAAAGAACAGGAAGATTTTAGATTACAAGTTTGAAGTGCTCCTTCAAAAGGAGAATACAACACATGCAAAGACTTCCTACACAATGAATCCAACCTCTTTCTATGACTTCACAAGTCTACAATGATATGAATAACTCACAAATTTGTTGACCTTTTTCCTCTAAGGACATGACAAGGAAATGCTAATTTCAACGTGATAATATGCTAACCTCTACATCAACTCTCTAATGTCAACCCCTTGATCAAATCTTGATCTTTAGATTTTTCACTCACAACCTTTGGCATTCCAAGTTCTCTTTGTCCAACTCTATCACCGCTTTAAATCTAATGTGTTATGTATAGATTAAAGAACACTCAATACAAAATGATCAGTACATCTTCCCATGCGGAAAAACCTTTACAATGCCAATGGCCATTCATATTCCACTGCACCTTGAAATTCACCAATCAATCATTAGCCGAATGTCTTCCACTTTGTTAGTGGTCTATTGCATTTGCCAAGATATCACATCCAACAACGTAAAATGAACATCCTCTTACTGGAAACCTTTGAACTACAATTAATGATAGTCCATTTTTCAATAATGGTTGCATATTGGTACAATGTTTTGTAGTCCATAGAATATAACAAACTTAAACCAATAGTAACTTGCTTTCTTAAATCCATTGAAAATAAGAGACTTAAACCAAGTTAAACTATGCTTTGTGGTTCTCAATCTAGCAAAGGAAATCTCTAGTTCTAAACTAAGGCAATGCATACTAAAGTATAGCTTCATTTGTATCAACCCATGGTCAAACATCTCCACATCTACATCTCTTTAAAATGGTAGAATCTCAAATTTTGTTTCAACTATAATTTGAGATGCCATTGGTAGACTTGAATCACCATGGTATTGCTCCTCTTCTTCTATGGAGTGGGCTTTCCTCTTGCTCTTAGTGTCTTATGATGAGCACACATTCTCTATGAAAACCTTTATGATCCCCCTCATGGTCTCCATTGGTTAAGATTTGCTCACAACATTAGCTTCTAGCTTGAAAAACCATGTTTCTTTATCAAGGGTTTATGCATCTCATAATACACTTCTCAATTCTCTTTTCCAACTATAAAATTCAATGTCTATTTGCCAAGGCAAAAGGTCTTTCCCACAATCTAACCTATAAATTAGATATGGTTATACCATACAATAGTCATCAACATACACATATAAATAAAGAAATAATGAACCGCTCTCTTTAGGCAAGCAATCTACTTTGAACTTATAAGAAAACGAGAGCAAATGACCACCCCAAAGGAAGTCACAAGGATTTTCTTTTGGAGAACCTAAATTCTAGGAGAAAACTCTTACAAAAAGTAAATCACATCCATATCCACTATCTTCAATGGCAAATATAGTTTTAGGCCTTTAGGCCTTTTCAGCACACAAGCAGCTTGAAACAACTAAGTTTAGTCCCTAAGATCACACAATCTCTCGTACACATGAGCATGAGTTTGGCTAATCCAATCTATTGTTCACTTGGAATTCACTTCTAATCCTTTCTATGTTGCCTCTCGGGAATTTAAAATGGACTATTAAGCTTGTACAAATCCATCGAGAATCTTATGCCAGAAGACATTAGAAGGAAAGGAAATTCTAAGCATTTCTAGGCCTTACAGAGTGGAACCTTCTAGACACATGACGAAACCATTGCTCCACTATGAAACCGCCCAATGAATTTGCAATGATGACAGTGGTTATGTAATTGTCACCTAGTGAAACCAGCAATTTCACATTGTAGCATGAAACCCTCTAATTTTTCTCATTTTTCTCCCTTCTAAAACTTGTATCGCACACAATGTGTCTTCTAAACTATGTTACACTTCAACAATGAAGTCTTTTGACCCTTGTATAGATGACATTGGTAATACTCATCTCATATTCCTATGATTGAAGATTGAAGGTGCAACTTATATTGATCTAGCAGAATATTCCTTAGAAGTGCCAAAATGAGGATTTTGTTCACATTTCTGTATGCAACTTCTCATCTCTAAACCACTTAGCCATTTTAGTGTGAAATACTAAATTTCTAATCATTAGTATACAAGTGACTTTTTTATCTTTATAATGTTAGCAATTTTAAAACAGCAGGAGCCGGTACTCCAGTTCATAAACCATCTCAACATTAAATTATTTTTATGATGCTGTACAAAAAACTTCGATTTTGAGGCAATTGAAGAATGGGTGAATCGTGACATAACATCCTGTTTCTAAGGTGCAGTCGTCCCTTGATCTAAAATGCACAGCTATTTCTGTAAACGTATTGTTTGGAAAATAACATCTGTAAAATCATACAAAGACTGTATAGACTTGTTATGACAAGATGATATAGAAACTTAAACCTCAAATACTTTCTGGAAAATCAATATATGTATGAAAAGCATTATCACATAAAAATAATTCAAAAAAATATTGTTGAATTACTTCGCCTTCCAAGGTACTACTTTCATTTACAAGCTATATGATCATACAAAGTAAGTATCTTATTTCAGACAAGTTAGCCTAATATGTACACCAAATGCTTCCCAAAATGGTAACCCTCACCTCTTTCTTGGGTCCCTACAAATGTTCCCATCATGTTTAGAACTCTTTCTTTTATAACAATAGTTTTTTATTTTTTCAATTCCTTTTCATATTTATCAGCTAAATTTCTTGACCTATGATTGTAATATAAGGACTTCTTAGAAATGCTCGGTTTTTTTCCCTCCATTATCATCACTGTATGTCAGACAAGCCCAACATTCATGATAATCAGAAGTTTGATAAAGCAACATCCATTTAAATTCAACATCAAATATGATATGCTAGACTCATTCAATATCCAAATGCAACGGTGGTTTAGCTATGGACTAATTCTTTCATGTTAATATTACCAAAAGTTGAGTTAAAACTTAAATGCTGAATTTTTTTTCACATCTCTCTGTCTTTATTTGTACAAATATACTTTTGATCAATTTATCCTCAAATACCATAAACCCAATATTTTCATTACATTTTGTGGAAGCAAATTTTATTGTTAAAGTAAGAAATGTGTTAATTGTACCTAGAATTGTTAAACAGGAGTTGAAGGGAGAGTGCATGACATTCTGATACACAAGTTCTTTACCACGTGCTTTAATGAGGTGACACATCGTGGATTGGATTTGTGCAAGCTCACTCAATCAACAATGAACTAAGTGGGCGCACCTAAGAGCAAACATGTTATAAGTATATATTTATCATCAATTTTTTATAGCCTCCGTTGATGGTTTATTTAACACCGATCTTTATTCAAAGCATAGATTTATCATCTTCTTATACCAATATGCAAGTACGATTTAAAAGCAATCAAGCAATGGTATTTTTCTAAATAACATTATGATTAATCTATTTTTACCACTTCCAAAGTACCACACGACTAAATGTAATCCAATAACATTTACTTAATTAAAATCTATGATTGCTTGAAGGGGGTTCTCTCGGGCTCTGGGTGTGCAGCAACGCCCCCTTAAGAAAGGTCATTTTGATAATTCCTCTAAAGTTGGCCGTAAGAAGGATATGAAGAAGATTAAATCTACTGGGGATTTGTTGGTGGAATCTGGTTCTGTTAAACCCATAGATACTCACTTCTCCCAACCTCCTCCATGATTATTCTTTCCTGGAATGTAAGGAGGTTGAATAACACCTCCCATCAAAAGGCTATTCATGATTTGATTGCTGTTCATTTTCCTGACCTATTTTGTGTTCAAGAGACTAAGCTTTCTGTTGACATCATGCTTCAACATGCTCCTTGTATTTGGTTTTCTGGTCAATGTCAGTGTATTGGCTCTCAGGGTAGCTCTAGCGGTTTGGCTCTTTTTTGGGATACACATAAGGTAGTTCCTCTTTGGTGGATCTCTAGCCAATCTTTTATCTCCATGGTTGCTTCTGTTTTGGAATCTAGTGAGACTATTTTAGTTACTAATGTTTATGCTCCGATTGATATCTGTGGTAAAATTCAGCTTTTGGCTCATATAAGGTATATCCAATCATGTGCTCCATATCTGCCTTGGGTCTTAGCTGGAGATTTCAATTCTGTGTTGAGTTTGGAGGAGAAAAGAGGGGGGTTGGCTAGGCTTGGACCTGCTTCTGATCTCTTTCAGGTAAATGTGGATTCTCTTGCTTTAGTTGACGTGAAACCTTCTAATGGGATACACTTGGAATAATTGACGGAGTGGGCAGGATGCAATCTTTGAACGGATAGATAGATTTCTTGTCTCCAATTTTTGGGTGGGTGGCTGCTTCGTCACTTGCTCAGAAATTCTTGATTGGATGGGTTAAGATCATTGGCCAACTAAGTTTTCAGCCTCATCATATACCATTCCAAAGAATCCTCCTTTTAAATTTCAGCTTATGTGGCTTCGGGATTCTTCCTTGCATGATCTTGTTGCCCAGTGATGGTACCATTATGTTCTCTTTTGTTAAGATGCTGCAATATGTTAAGTATCATCTTAGGAGATGGAATAGGTTGTGTTTTAGTAACCTTCGGGCTAAGAAAAGGGAAGCTCAAGCATGCCTTGATGTGATTGCTTGCCAAATTCGAGACTTCGGATTTTCTGATGCTCTTGGGAAAGTTGAATCCCAGGGTGTGAGAAATGTGGAGTGGGAGCTTTGGGAGGAGATTTTTTGGAAACAAAAGGCTAGGGTTGATTGGCTTCAGGAAGGGGATAGGTATACTGCCTCCTTCCATCATTATGTGTAGACTTGTCGCAATAAGTGTTATATTTCTTCTCTTGTTAATTCTAAGGGTATTATGATTTCTTCTCTGCAGGCTTTGTCTAGAGGCTCGACAATTTTACTATGCTCTTTTTACGGAAGATTCACCTTCAGTTGAGGTTGATGAGAATATGGTCCTTGCTTGCATTCCTTCTTTGATTTCCAATGAGATGAATGATTCTCTCATTTAGCTGATTTCTATGTCTAAAGTGGAGAAAGTTGTGTTTGGGATGAACAAGGGTAAAGCTCCTGGTCCTGATGGGTTCCTAGTTGAATTTTTCTAGGAATTTTGGGATATTATTAATCTGGATTTGTTGGAGATTGTTCGGGAATCTCTCCACAGTAAACAGATACTTCGAGCCTTGAATGCTACTTTTCTAGTTCTCATTCCTAAAAAGGAACGCACTGATAGGCTTGAATTCTTCAAGCCTATTGCTCTTTGTAATGTGGTGTACAAGATTATTACTAAATTGATTGCCGAGAGGCTCAAACCATGTTTTTCTCTTGTCATTTCTGAGGAGCAAGGGGGTTTTGTGGCTGGTCGTCAAATTCTAGATGGAGTGGTGGTGGCCTCGGAAGTCATTCATTCTATGGCGACTTCAAAGGAGAAATCTATTTTCATTAAGTTGGACATGGCTAAGGCTTATGATAGAGTTAAGTGGCGTTTTCTTCAAAAAAATCTTTTGGCCTTCGATTTTTGTCCTGATTGGGTGAGTTGGGTTATGAGTTGTGTTACTTCATCTTCCTTTTCGGTTATTGTGAATGGAGAACTTTCAGAGCTTTTTGGCGCCACCAGGGGCCTTTGCCAAGGGGACCCTCTTTCTCCCTGTTTGTTTATTATTATGACTGAGGGGTTGGGTCGGTTTCTTAAGCTTTGGATTTCTCAAGGCTTGATTCATGGGTGGCAGTGGGGCAATGATTTACCAACGCTTTCTCATCTCTAGTTTGTGGATGATACTTCTCTTATGGGGTTAGCTCGTCTTCGGAAGTTGAATCTTTTCGGCAGGCTTTGGATACTTACTTGGCTGTTTCGGGTTAGAAAGTCAATGAGCAAAAGTCTCTTCTATTTTCTTTTTTAATATTCCCCAGGCTATTCAAAGGCGGATTGTGACTATTTTAAGGTTTCAGATTGGATCTCTTCCTTTTGTCTACTTGGACATTCCTCTTGTTGTGGGTAGGCAACCTAGGTCCTCTTGGCAGAAGTTGCTTGATAAGTTGTGGGGGAAGGTCACTCATTGGACTCATCGATGGTTATCTACTGTTGCTAGAGTGACCCTTCTTAAGTCTGTTATCCAGGTTCTTTCTATTTATAGGTGCTTTGTTCAAGCTGCTTCTATGTATTTCCTTAAGGAATTTGATGCACTCTCACAACAGTTTCTTTGGAGGGGTAACTAGGTGTCTGCTAAGTGGAGCCTTGTTAAGTGGGAAACTATGTGCAGGCTGAAGAAAGAAGGTAGTCTTGGTTTACGCTTTGCTATTTTGAATGGGCAAGCTCTTGCTGCTAAGCTTTATTGGTGCTGGTGTATCGGTCAACATCAGCTTTGGGCCCGTATTCTCAATCATAAGTATCTTAAAGGTGTCAATTCTTTTGATGTTCCTTGCTTTCCTTTGGAGGGAAGGGGTTCTATGATCTAGCATACTCTAAAAGTGGGGGCTCAATTGGTTAAGAGTGGGCTCTTTTGGATCTGTCATTCGGGGTCTCAAGCACTTTTTTGGTTGGATTCTTGGAATGGGCACCCTCCTATCCTTTCTACTTATCCTCACCTGTAGTCTCTATGTGATATTTTTACTGCTGCTGGTTGGGACACAGTTGAGCATTATAAGGTTGCTCAATATTGTGGTCGGCTATTACTTTTCGATGGAAGCACTCTTTTGATTGGCCACCAGGGGGGTTTGAAGTGGATAGGCGTGAGCTGGCTCAGATTCTTGCTTCTCGTGATTGTAATGCCTTGGGGGGGCAGGATGTTTTGGCTTGGGCTGGCAATGATTTGTCTGGGAAGTACTTTGTTTCTGCTAGATATGGGCAGCTTGGTAGGCAGATGTTTGGAGACATTGAGGTCCCTTGGTGGAAACAAGTATGCAACTCGTCTTCTTGGCCCAAGTGTAACTTATTCATGTGGTTAGTGGTTCACAATAGGTGTCTTACTTGGGATAATTTGTGCAAGTGTGGTTTTCAGGGCCCCTCAATGTGTGTGTTGTGTCGTAATTATGAGGAGAGTGTTTCACATCTCTTCTTCCACTGCTCCTTTGCTAGGGAGATTTGGCACTTGTGGTGGGGTGTGTGGAACATGTCTTGTTGGCATGTCTCATCTTTGGTTGAGTTTTTTTACCGGTGGGGCAAGGCCCCTATTGCTTCTTCTTTTCTTCAAGTTGCTTGGGCTCTTGGCTCCTCTATTATTTGGCACATATGGCTGGAAAGGAATCGCAAGATTTTTCAGTATGTGATGATGGTGGCCCATCGTTTGTGGTGGAAAATTCTTCATTCTTTGGTAGAAACTGTTGCGGAAAAATGAGATTTGACGGAAGCAATGGATCCTTGAGATGTTTGGTGCAATCGTCTTCACCTTCCTCCTCAACAAGGACAATTCATAAGAAGTTGTGGTAGACATCCTCGTCATAAGATAAATAGGGAGGGATGCTAGTCTCCTCCTCCTTAGGGAGTGTTGAAAATCAACACGGATGGGTCTTCTCGAGGAAACCTTGGTCATGCTGGCATTGGTGGAGTTGGTCGGGATAGTTTTGGGTCTGTTCAGTTTATCCTTTCTGTTTACAAGGGTCTTCATACTAACAACTTAATGGAAGCTCTTGCCATTTTATATGCTGCGATGTGTGGCTATCAGCTTGGGTGGAGAAGGATCATATGTGAGTTTGATTCCCAGGGGGTCGTGAATCTATTGAATAGGCGGGATTTACATGATGTTAGTTGGCATTTAGCTTCAGTTGTTAAGTAGATTCTTAATATTTGTGCTTCTTTGCAGTTCGTTAATTTCAATCATACTCCTAGAGAATGGAACATTGTTGCGAATTGTTTGGCCAAGTGGGCCTCTGATCATATGCAAAATTGGAACATTGTGGATAGGGGTCAATTACCCTTGGATTTCTCTCATGAGCTGGACAACTTAATTGAGTTTGACAGGGCTGTGTAAAGCCTTGCGATGTACTTTTTCTTGTTTTAATAAATTTTTAGCCCTCTTTTAGTTTCAAAATCTATGATTGCTTGCTTTAAGAATTGCTAGTTTTAGTGGAGAGTCAATTTGTTCTTCTTAAGTGAATTAAGAAAAATTCTTGTTAAATCTGCGATTCAATTGCAATAAACCATTCAGTCTTATCTTGCACAAGATAACTAGACACCTCTAATTTAACATTTTGTACGACAGGAAAATTGGATAATTTCCTTGAAACCCTGATTTGTCGAATGTTTATATCATGTCAACTTCTATAGCCATGCAATGCCCTTCCACTTCACAAAGGGAACTTTTTCACTACTAAAATTAAAATTTAGAAATAATAAAGTGCATCGTGCAAATAATACACAAAATAACTTTTAGAGATATTAATTGTTTGGAATGAATTCAGCAGACAATATCAAAGCAAATTCCCTTAAGTGATATACTTCGAGTTCCGTTTAAGCATACATTATCCATTTCTTCAAAGGGCAAAAAAGGAAATTCTACGAGTAGAACAAGGTGAATATTGTGCCTTTGCCCATATATCTGCTTGGATTGCAATATGAGTCTATCTAATTGCTGCTTATGCAAGATGTTGGTTGAAATTATTTGTTTTTCATGCATCTTTGTAACCCTTTTCATGACTTTTTAGGAAATGTTTGTTGGCATGAAATTTTTTCGAGCAATCCTCATCTAAATTAAATTCCAAGGTCATGACTTATTTATATCAGTATGTTCACCTATGATTGAATGTCAAGGCACAACTTAACTCTAAACCGCTAGATGATTTTAGTGTGAAAGATTGAATCTGTGAAAGAATCCTGCATCAAAGCTGCATCCATCTTTCTAACATTAACGATGATAGGTTAATGGAGGCAAGTGCTTCAGTTCAACAATCACATAAATATTAAATTTATTTCATGTGGGTGCGGCGTGACTTGATATTATGTTAGACAAACGCAACACAAAAATGAAAATTATACAAAATTCGTTATTGTATTTCAAATTTTGGTAGGTACAGAAGGGACTCTTATTAGAAGGCAAGACTATCATGACCTACAACACCTTATTTAAAAAATGGCATTAATTAATTATTGTACTAATAAATATTTTCATGATAAAAGAAAGAAATTAAGTTCAATTCCAAATTTTAGGAGGGAGAAAGGGAAGTGGGAGGAGAGTATGGAGAGAGAGCCGAAGCCAGTAATAGAGGGAGGAAGGCTTGTGACTGCAAGTTCTGACTAATAATTTTTTCCTTGTAATTGTTTTAGTTCATTCAGTTGTATAATTTAAGGTAGCTAAAGCTACTGTTCTATACCATGATAGAGCAGTAACTGAGTGCATTCGTTGACAAAAGTATCTACTGATTCTTTTGTAGGATAGAGTTACTACCGGAAGGGCACAATTTGAAAGTATTCACAATAACTAAAATGAACAATCCTGCTCTCAGTATCCATACAATCTGTTTAAACTTTATGCTGGTTGCCAATACAATTTTGGCAAGAAATTTAAGCAGGGCACTTTTGCATATACCACAGCAGGTATAAGTGAACTTCAATAGAGGAGCCAATTCTCTAAACCAACCATAGCAGGATGAAATCCATTAGTGTAATCTGTGTGTAGTTTGGTATTCAAATTCTGGGGTTATGTTTATTATTCTATAAACTTGACTGTTGTCTATGCAAAAGATGTAGCATTAACAGCATTATACACTTTTTCCAAAACAACAAAGCGTCACAGAATGGTAGCACAATATTTTAACATACAAAGAAAATGGATGACTGGACCTTGAAGACTTGAAGCAACACTGTTAGTTTCCCAAAAATAGAACAAAATCATCAATGAAAAGAATTATATTGAAAGAATAAAAGATTCCATGTATGATTTATATAAACCTTCATCCTATAAGAATAAATATTCCATAACTTTTATGGAAGTTGACTTGCAAAGTTGATACATGTAAAAATATAACTACCTGGATAGTTTACATTAATACTGTCCATTACATGAGAAGTAACAATGGTCTAGCTAGCAGTTAGAAGCCTTTTTCTGTATTAGCTTTTTTTACCTGCGCTTATATATACAGGGTTTTAACATTGGCCAATCAATTTTCTTCCCTTCAATATTCCTTCTTTTCTGCAATACCAAATGACACAAATAAATGCTCTAGGAACTAATATGAATATGAGGATCCCTAGAAATATAGCTCTCTATCTCTTTATTATACTACTATCAAATTCGTAAATTTTATATTTCAGACAGATTTCTGAGTTCCCTGAATTTAGTTCTAAAACATCATTCAATGGTGGCTGGGTTTAATTCTCAACTGACATCTTCATTTGAACTGCACTGCAAACTCTAAATCATTGTTTATACTATAGCGTTTTCACTCCACTTTCAAAATCAATAATTGTATAATGTGCATGGGAAAATGGTGTGTTTGTTAGCAAGACAATGTGCTGACATGGTCCTTGAAAAATAATTCAATCTCTTAAAACTTGTCAAGAAGTTAAATTCACTGATGTTTGTATATGAGAGAACTGGAATTGTAAAATACATCTTGCAGTAACTTTTAAATTTCAAACCTTGCAACCTGGGGAAATATTTTGGCAATGTGAGTGGGGCCAAGATTGTAATTTACTAATTACTATTGTAAGGCTGAATCGTGTCATTGTTGTTGAGTTGTGTTCATGGATGAGATAAAAGAAAACCAAGAAAATAGGATCTTGATTGAAGGCAGATTCACAATATGATTCCTCCCTCCACCATATGGGGGTTGTCTCATTTGTATGCATGACAATATTTGTCATAAAATCTGTGAATAATAAAACTTTTTATCATTTGAACTTAAGACTTAAGAGCATAAATACAGATGCTAGAAATGCTTTCCATCCCATGGCATGAACATACTACATACAAGCCATAAATCCTATCCAATCAGACTTTGCAGATATCTTGCAAAATTCAGATCCAAACAAAACGTATGGGCGCCAATCATATTATTAATGCATTAGAAAAACAAACAAATGTTACCTTATACATGACATGATGGGCAAGGAAATAAAGCAGCTAGAAAATCAGCTTAAAGGAAGATAGCATACCTCCTTTCTGAAATAAAAGAGAATGAACATTTTATTTGAAAAGTCCTGTGACAGAAATAAACAGTCAAAAAACAAATTGCAACAAACTTTGCAGATAACAAGGCTCGAAAAAAAAGCTCTAAAAAGATAAGTAATTCAACAAAGTTAACCTTGAAGACAATGTTGAAACCAAGACAATTAAGAGCCTTCACAAATTTCTTTGGATCAGCGCCACCATTATCTGGATCAAACCTGCTCTTCACCTCTGCTACCAGAAGCCAACCTCTGCTAAATAAGACAATGGACAAGACACACATAATAATTCTCTATACCAGCAATTAATAGAGTTAAAGTGGCAACCAGAATCAGATTTTTTAGCCATTTATGTTCTCTTTGATTTTCAGAAAAATATTTCTTGCCAATGCAAATAGAAAATATTGCCTGCTTTAAAACAGTTAATGTCCTCATGAAAATAAATGAGCAGGTATCTTTAACAGTCTCGGACTATTAAACAAATACATATATGGCATTCACTCTGAGTACAACTACCCAAAAAAATGTTCAGTGTTGTTATCATTGCAGGTAGCTCTGTTGTATCAAATAACAAAGCAAAAACTTCAGAAAATTATTTTCATGGGTTCAAATTTACAAATGCCTAAAATACAGATCAGCTGCAGAAATTTCATGGCACTAGGTCTATCTCACAGCCATTGACTACAAACAAATCAGTAAACAAAAGCAGTATTTTCAATTTTCTGTTCAAATCAAAAATATATGCTTAGGAAGCAATTGCCTATGTACGGTTACAAACTTGAAGACTTCTACTAAAAAACAATAGCCAAAGAATTCACTGGTGTCTTATTTGGATAAAAAGCAGAAAAACAAAAGATTCTAGAAAATTCCAGAAAAAGCTTAAAGCAAATAGCAGATGTTTGGTATATGAGTTTCTGAATACCCACCATATTTGAGAGTGGAGTATAAAATAATGAGATGAAAATCAACAAGGTAACATGGACAATATTGGAAAGAAAAAGTAATTTATTGAACAAAACAAAGGAACGGCAGGGGATCATAACTCTTGGAGGAAATAGTGTAAGTCAATAAACATGAGATAATTGTTTCTAAAAAATAAGTTAAATGGAGTGTAAAGAAGCAAAGGTAAACCATTAACTAGGGTGAAAAGTGAAAATAGATAAAGTATAAACACGACAGAGTCTGTCAATGACACATATTTAGACTAAGTTGCTGAATCAAAATTGGAATCGGGTATGTGGGTACATATGCTGGTGCCGCAAAAAAAATTGGGGGCTGGAAATATTCTGTATATGTCCATACAAAAAACATAAAAATCATAAATATATACACATATGTTCCACCAAGTTTCAAGGGCAGGGACGACAAGGGATGGGGAGATGCGTTTCAGTGATGGATTTTTTTGAGGCCATTTTTAGGGGCAGCAAGGGACAGCAAAGGGGACAGCTAGATAAAAAATATAGAAAATTTTAAAAATGTAGGGAAATTTCAAATATTGATATGATAACATTGATAAAAATGATAAGGCATTCATCATATTGACATATAAATTATAGAATCCTTAATACACAACAATAGAGTCCAAATTAGAGTTAAACAAATTAATATTTAAATTTAATTGCTTCCATAATTCATTGTCAATGTGCATATGATATAGAATCAAAAAAACAATACAACGAAATTCCCAAAGGCTACGAGTTTGAACAACGAATGTCAAAATCACAAAGTCACAAAAACATAGTGAGAGAAAGTATGAGGCTGCCTCTAATCGGCATCTGCAAAACTGCATCAAAATTGGAGTTTAACTTTGAGTCGTTGACACTATGAGGGGTTGTCTAATCTAATGGAACTCCAACCAATCCCTCTTGTGTCTCCTCATCAATTTGGATGGCATCCTCTAGATCAACATCCCACAGGAAAGTTGAAGTTTGACAATTCTAAAGTCACAAAGCACTATGCACGGCCACCAACTTCTCTACTCATCTAGAGGTTAGCCTATTCCTTTTGATGGAGTGAATGAAGTCGTAAGTGGACCAATTCCTCTATGTAGCAGAGGAACTAGCAACTTGTGAAAGGAGGCGAATAGCAAGCATCCTCAACTCTGGTGTATCCTTGTCGTGCCATGTCCACCATCCAATACGATTAGTTTGAGCTAATGTACCTCTATCTATCTTCGCCTTTGGTTTGCTAAATGTTGGACCATGAAGATTAGCAAAGGCAAGATATTGTGTGGGAAGTAAACTCAACTCCTCAATTGAATATATCTTTTGAAGGGCCTTCATTAAATTCTTTCACCTCTTCATCATCACAAGGAGACAACCTACCAGCTTTTGATGCATAACATTTGGGATTTAAAGTAAAGGCTGTCATATGAAATGTGGTGTTCATAGTATGGTCATCACAATGGGCTTAATTGCTCATATAATTCCAAATCAGAATCTTTGTTACAAATTGTTTGCTTCATTTTTCCAAGCATGTCGTCAAATGTCTCATAAATCTCTCCCAAGACTAGGAGAGTTTGTATCAGCATATCTAATGACATCTACAGCAGGTGACATGGAGCAAAAATATCTACAAACAAAAATTTGAAAAAAAACAAGTTAGAAAATTAAAATCATAAAATTAATAATAAAATCAATAATCAAATTATAAATTTATTAATCAAATCAGCAAGTTATTAAAAATCAACAACTTCTTACCTCACAATAGACCACCAATCATCCTTAAGATTTTATTTTTTTTAATGATTTTTCCTTCCACAACATTTGCAGCAATCATCTACTACACTTTGAATTAACCATCGTCAACTATAAAGCCTCCTACACCTCAATCATCCTCTCTAAAGAAATAAAATAATTAGCATTCTTTGTCTCCACATATTTGATGAATTCCTTCTTTGAAAATGTCTTGAAGAGAGCAAGTGAGGTGTGGTGATTGTAAATAAACATTTGAATATCTCTAGCTTCGACCACCACCTATTGCACCCAATCTATCTTCCCTATGTCTTTCAATGTGTTGTTCAATGAATAAACACAACATGGGGTCCCAAATATGTGCTTGTAAGCACCCTCCACCATCACGCTAGCTAATTTGCACACATGTGTTGAATCAATGACCACCTAAACAACATTTGAGGCCCCAACCACGTCTGTGGCATCACTCAAAATATGAAATTGGAATTTTGTATCCTTGCGCTTCCCCAAACAATCAATAGCTCTAAGAAAATAAGAGTCAACTAAGCATGTGACTATGATGTTGATGAGTGGCTGATGTCTAATATTGGTCCACCAATCCATAACAATAGAGCATCTCGTCCTAATCCAACTTTGTCTCATGTCTTTCATCACCAAACTCGCCTTGGAATATTTTTTGTCCAAGAGGGTAGTGCGTAGTTTATGTTCTCTAGGGAGTGAATGAAAGACCAACAAAAGCTACGTCTTTCAACATTTGTTTGAAGGAGAATGTGCTGCATGGAATGGGATGGCATGGGCATAGAAAAATTTGGCAATGGAAGACTTTGCCACATCAGTCTTCCCATGCCTGAACATTGAACAAACCTACAACTGTCCCCACCTTCTCACTAGCAGTAGTCTTCCTCTTCTCTCTTATGGAAACATCACCACTACCACTACCACTACCAACCATAAAATGCATATGCATAGCTGATTGTGTGGATTATGTTGGCAATGCAACCCCTTAGACCTTGATTCCGCCTCCATATACAATCTACCTTCTCATCCTCCTTTATACCTTTACAAACCTCACCCCTTGTTCTATATAGCCCGATTGATGACAATTCACTCTTGTGTAGCTCCCTCTAAAATCAGTTTAACAGATGTGATGCAACCACACTCTAGTACCCCCCAAATTTTTCTTTTTATCTTTATCTAGGGCAGTCACAACTTGAATTTGAGGGGATTGATGTCTCTTGTAGGTTGGTGCCTACAAAGATTGTAAAAGAGATTTATATAAAAAGCATTATTTTGACGTGGTTTTCTCCTATAAGGGTTTCCACATAAATCATGGTGTTCTTGTGTTCTTAATTGTCAAGATCTTGCATGGTTATTATTTCTATGATTGATTAAGTTTAAATTGGTAAAAGTTTGTATTATACTGATTCACCAACCCCTCCCCCCTCTCCTCCATCCTCCCCCCCTCTTAGGATAATCATCTGCTCATCACTTATAACTCTCACATTTTATTTTCATTTCTTTCTTCCATCTCATCATGCCCACTACTCTCACTATTGCTGCTCATGTTGTTTTGTTTTGTGAAACAATATGCAAGTAAAATTTGGAAACTAAAAATATAAATTAAAAAAAAAATTATACATTTCATCCTTTAAATTTTGAAAAAAAATTGAAAAGAAAAAAAAATATTAACATACCTCTTTCACTTCTCTTGCTAGTTGCTACCTCACTTCTCACTGCTAGTGCTAACCAATGCTGGTTTTTCCAACTGCACATTCAAACCCTACTGCCTTGCCTTTCCAACTCGGCTGCAATTTCTTTTTGCATGTAGAAATGAACAAAAAAGAGATATGGCGGCCTCATTTTGTATGCTAGGGCTAAGAGAGGTGTGGGGGCCCACAAACAACAAATAAAAAATATATTTGTTAAAACTTGCAGGCTCTTTTTTTTTTAAATCACACTCTAGCCATAGGGTCATCTCCACATCCACAGGACATTTCTGCAAAAAAAAATTCAAAAGGGGATGGCTAGGAAACATCACCGAGCCATCCCCGATGTGGGTATGCCTAGAAAAACCCAACGGGCTCATACATAAGGAACATAGATATACACAATTGCAACTTAAAAACAGGAATTAAGTTATAAATAACTCAACATTCATGCATATGCTAAACAAAACTACCATAAATATCTGTCAAACTTGAATGTCATGTTAAATATTCATTGTTCAATATTAAAATAAATTTATAAATTAAAAATATACTAAATATATCCTTAAACCTTATATCATATAATTATAAATTTGAAATATACTAAAAGTCTAAATATAAATCCAAAATCATAAGATATACTAAATTAATTAATATCCTAAATTTATGATTTATATTTTGGCTTTCCCTTAATAAATCCTAAATATAGTGTATATTATAATTTATAAATCATTTCCCATTTTGTTATGATATACGGTTTTTTTAAAGGTTATATCATAAACAAAACTACTATAAATATCTGCACCTTCAGGTTAATCATATACAGTTTTTTTTATTAGTTAGAATATGTAGCCTGTAAGACATAAGTTAATATGAGTCCAAAATTGTTTGTACCATAGTTGGAAGATTTGCCAAGTTTTCGGCGAGTCTTGAAAAATTCGGGAGTTTTTTTGCCCGGCAAGTCTTTATGACTTTAACTCGCCGAGTCTTTCTGCCAAGTCTTCTCAAAAAACTCGCGAGTTTTTGATGAGTTTTCTTTAACAAAGACTCGCCAGATACATAAAAAATGCAAAAAAGATTCGAAAAAGTTGCCGCGTTTTTTGCCGTGTGTTCGCCGAGTTTTTGTTGACTCTCCAATTTTTGGCTTGGCGAGTTTTTTTCTGGGGCGAGTCTTCCAACTATGGTTTGTACATTGATTTAAAAATTATAATAAGGGATTTATAATATATGGTTTAAGTTCGAGTAGCAAGAATATCTGTTATGGGTAATGTATGCAGAAAACATTTTTGGTTTGCTGAGACTGTTTAGGGTTTCAGACTGCAACTCCTTTGTTGTTTGCATCAAAAGTTTAGGCTGTGAATCAAATGAAATGCATTGAAAATGTGAAATGACTGTCACTCAGGGTTTCGGGCACATGTTTTATAGTAAAATATTCCAACAAAATGAGTCAAAAGTTTTGGCCACCTCTGGAATTGTCATGGAAATACCATATCCAGCCTGTAATCACCCAGGTATGCACATCAACTACTCAAAACTAATCCAACCCCAAAAAACATGCCCTACCTAATTCCAGAGATTTCATACCCAAATCCAATTCTAGGGCAAATTGGTATGCAGGATTTTTCTGCCAATTCAGTAACATAGGATTTAGATATAAATATTGCTGGAAAACCATTTTATACAGCCAGGGCTGAATAGAAAGGTTGTGTAGCAAGGCAAACAGATGCATTGTTAAGGACTTAGCAATCAACATGCAAGGTTGGCTGTATGTAGCTTTTAAAATGCAGGCAAAGGCGAACCGAATTCATTCAAATGTTCTACATAAAATTTATGGAAGGAAAAATTTTGCATCCATCAGAGCAAGTACAGAAAAACCTTGAGAATTTGGTGCAACAAGAATAAAAAAGGAGGGCTTTTATTCAAGCTTCATGCCACTACATGTTGCATATGACTATCCAAAGGGGTAACAAGATAAGATATCTAAAATAATGATCCAAAATTGGATCTATGAGTGAAGAGTTCTTGATACTACTACTGTCAGAATTATACTGAATTTGCTACTAGCAACAATAATTGTATAATTGAGTCCTCAGTACTCCATTATAAGGATCAGTATTCAGCAGTACTCCTATAGTGGACATCTTTGGCTGTTGATCCTATAATAAATAATACCTAAGAGTTATATGTATTAAAATGCATATATAATAATTTAATATTTTTTATATATAATTGTTATATATATATATATATATATATAAAGAATTGTTGAATCTAGTCGTATCCAGTTGTATCCATATTAGGGGGTCTTGAAAAATAGCCATATCCATATCACATACCGTATCCCAATCTGCACCCATATCTGTGTCCATGCAACTTTGATTAAAATATATTTTAAAAAAGCATTTCCAATTAGGGCTTTTTCAAAACAAAAAAAATCTTGTGAGTGGGAGGTAGAGGTAATGTGTCATGAAAGTAGATTTGTTGCCATATTCCAACAATAGGAGTGTAAGACAGATTCAGTGGCTGTTACCAAGGTGCTTGAGAATCAAAAGACTAATCAAAAAATAGATTAGTCATTTCTAAAGAATCAACAAATTCAATGACCAAAGAATGGTTTTAAAATATTCTATCTAAGAACAATACAAAAATAATGCAAGAAAGACAAATAACAAAGAATTTTATTTATTCTGTTGATAACTATTGCATTCTGTAGGAAAAGAAACTTTCATATAACTCATTGGACATCGTAGCATACTGATTGGTTCCTAGGATGAAGCTAGGTGCAAATTGGATCTTAGATGCCTAGATTTTATTTTTCTGTTGCCTATTGGTGATGGCTGTTTATGAAGATTTTTGTTCTCCCTGCAACTTCTCCACATCCTGCTTTTAGGACTACTACTACAATGTAACTGAATGATGATGGCTGCAGGAAGGTTTCATCCCCAAAACCTGTTGCCTGTACCCATGGGTTTTCATCCCAAGCACTAAGAAATCTTGTAGCTGAGAAGTTCACATAAAGAAGGTTTTTTGAGTTCCAAAATAAGATACCTTCTCATTATCCCAGCACTATCTATGTAATGTCCCCTTCTCAAGCATAATAAATTTGTGAACAATTAGCCTATTTCCCAAGTTTTCCCATAAGCTAATCGATGTGCAAGGGAGAACTCCACCTTTCTTGGCGAGCACAAAATTGATCAGGCAATAGTTTTGTTCATAGCAATGAGTTCAAGTGAGTTTGGTAAGCCTCAAGATGCTTTCAGAATGCAATTCCGTGCTTTTGGGAGCTCTCCACACTTCTTGGAGAAGCATGCTACTTTTAGAATGACACCAAGCTGCTATAGTTCATCGTCCTAAGTCCTCAAGAGCATTATGGTATTGTCAGAAATTCATATTCATCTCATTTTGATGTTTTCACAACATGGGTGAATAACTCAATTATTAAATAGTTATAACATAAGTTGTCCTAAGGAGGATAAATCAAAAAGGCAACTAAGGTATAATTATTTACTGAAAAGTGTTTTAAGTTGTGCCTTCAGGGGGACGCCCAGGCACAAGGGAGATTTTGCTCACATAAAGAGGAAGAGAGAAAAGTATTATTTTATTTCCTCCATTATGTTATAAAAGGAGGTTGTGAGCTCATTGGTCAGGTTAGACATGATATGATGTTGCTTCTGCATTTGACAGAACCTGTATTCATCTTTGATTTTCTTGAGGACGAAAACCCCCTAGCTGGTTAGAGTGATTTCATCCAAGAATCGCCTATGAGTTGAAGTGAAGTTTATCAATCTGATGTTGAAGATAGATATATTTGATGTATTTTGATTTGCCTAATTCTGCGATGCTGTTTGTTGGTGAGTTTGAAGAGTTTTTGGAGTGTTAAAGGGGCCATACCTATGTGATTTTGCTGGTCATACCTTCCTACAGGCCATACCACACCATGTTGCAAGTATAAGTGAATTTGATGCATTATAATTTGCTGTTTTCTTGACATATCATCTGTTGTGGCTAAACATATAGGGTGTGGAAGAATTTGTGACTTCCTTTGGGCCATACTACTTCCAAACTGAGTTGTACATCCTGCTGCTAGGCCGTACAGGTGTAAGAAGGTGCATGGGAAGTTAGAGGGTGAAGCACTCCATTTTTGAAGCCTCTATCACCTTGGTTGGAGGCGTCCCAGGTAATGTTGCTATCTCCAAGTCATTGCCAGGCAGACCTATGAGGTTTTGGTGAGTAATCATGATTTTTATGCTTGCTGATCTAGCTGTACAGGAGCAAATGGTCCTGTTTCAGTTTTGCTCATGACTGGTTAACAATATCAGGTTTATGAGTTATCGTTTTCAGTGTGTTGAGTGTGTGTAGAAGGGGTTTGAAGTGTGTTTTTAGTAGTTTGCAGTTTGGTGGTGTTGGTATGCTTCCAGGGAGTGGTTTTCAGCATGATAACAGTCTGAATCAGACCTGATTGACAAAATGACAGCAGTTGCAAAGTGACATCAGACCTTCATCAGCCTAACAGAGATATACATCATTGAGGGTGGTTGAATACATTGTTTACCTATGCTATATGGCTTCAATTTGAATGTTGCAGAAGTCAAGAGTTATGATCAGAACTTTATATCAGCATATATTAGCAGTCACATTTCCTAATGATTTTTTGTAATGCAATTGATATAATCTTGTAATACCATGGATAGTAGCATCGCCAATGGTTTCATCTTTGCAATTTAACATAATTACACACTCCACTGAATAAGCATAGATAAGGACAGCTTGCCACCTTGTGTGCCTATCTTACTTTTGTAATTGCACACTCCACTTAATAAGCGAGAAATGACTGTACATGTTGTAATTGCACACTCCGTTGAATAAGCAAGAAGTGGTGGTGTTTGTTTACTTCCTGTAATTGCACACTCTGTTGAATAAGCGAGAAGTGACCATGCCTGTTGTAATTACACACTGCTAAATAATTCAAAATTTGGGACATGTATACAGTATATGCGTCTGTGCATGTGCATGCATACATGTGTGTGTGTGTGCGCAATCATGTATGTGAGTGTGTGTGTGTGTACAATCATGCATGTGAGCGCATGTGTGTAATTGTATATAGTATATACATGTGTGTGTGTGTATTTCTCTACTGGATAAACATATACAATTTTATTGCAATCCAAGGAAGCGACTTATATTTCTACAAGCTTGTATCACAACTACCTTTGCAAACTATGAACTTTGTCAAGCATTTTCTTGTTTACCTATGTTGACTAAGACAAGAGTCTAATGAAGCGTCTAAGCAATATCAAGTATGATAATTAACCTAAAGATAATCCAAAATACTTTATATGCACAGAGCATGCTTGGTTAAGGATATCACATGTTAACATAGCCCCTCCAGGCCAGTCAACTGCTGAAACTTAGTAATAAGAACATATTTTTGTTGATCAAATTAGATTACCTACTCATGAATACATTTGAATTAGCTTCATAATATATGTTTGGAATCAATTCATCATATGCATACCCAGGCTTCAGAACTCTGTAAGCTTCCTTGAGATAATCTGGGAAGTCAGTTCCCATCAGCGAGAGGCAGAAGACAGCAACATCAACTGATGACTCGGTCAAAGGGGTCTGCAAAAGACTTGATATATAAATATTGATAACAATAACAGACAACAAATATCACTGCTCAATCATTCTAAAGATTATCTGAATTTCTCTATGAGACAGATATGAGGGCAAACACATTTAGGGTGTCTTCAGCAATGCCAAACATCTCAGTTTATCTAGACTTGAGGAACGAGTCTCCTCGTATATGGGTTTAGAAACAAAGAACTTGAATCAATCACAAGAACAGAAATGAATAACTTGTTGATCACAAGACCAGAAATGAAGAATGTATAGGAGGGCCTCTTAAAATACTAAATTTGTATCAAATCCCACAGAAAATGAGGCTTGTCACAGTACTTACATGTGCCATATCACAAGCAATCACTGATGGGTCATTGGAAACAAGGTCAATAGAGAAAACCTTGTTCTTGACACATTTTGCTAACCTTGCATCACCTGTGATGTTCAGTGTCAATTACTTCAAGATCCTGAGCTACAAAAATATTATCTGGAGATGTTTGATATTCAAGAATGGGATGAAATCTAAATGACAGATTCTTGAATTAATATTACCTAAACTAATTAAAAGGCCTTGATTGAGTTTATAATAAAACTGTCAATGAAAGTTCTTACCACATCCAAAATCAGCCACAACTAAAGAGAGGCTGTGTTCCTTGAGCCATTTGGTGATAACGTCTACCGGTTGTTGAGGCCAATGAGACATTTGCTCCTGATACCCTGCATGATACTGAATAAAGGAGAGACCCATGCTCAGATTTTTGTACAGCAACATGTTGAAAGAGATCATTTTATTTGCATAGTAAATGTTTATAAATAGCTGCAAAATCTATACAATATAATCACAAATCTTAGCAGCTAGGTCTTATATACAAGTAAATTCACATTTCATAAATGTATTTCTATGTTGCATGATGTTGTCCAGACTATAACAAACCAGCTACGAGCTTGCTGACAAATGTAGAGTGCCATATAAAATAGCTAATACTAGAAACAAAATGGGCAATCCTATTGGACAAAAACTGCTTAATTTTTCTTATTTTGATATATAGATGAAAGTGAGTTAGGTCGCAATTGAATCAGATTCCTCCTTACCCAAAACTTCAGAATCTACGTGTAACTGCATGATTTTGCAGTTACTTCAGCAAGTCATATGTTTTCAGGTTTTGTATGTCTATGAATGCTTTTGGTTCTGATAAAAGGATACAGATATTATTAGTTTACAAGGGAGATTATGCAGCCACATAGCTGCATTGTTGCCCAAACTGTAGAGGTTGCAGCTAAAGTCAAGTTGGATCCTCCAGAAGTTGTCAAAAAGCAGTTCCTATGAAAACAGAAGCAAACCTCACAAATGTTACCATTTTAGGACCTGCGAATGTATGCGTAGGTTTCTAACATGAAGCTTCAAAATAGATCATTCCCTAAACACAGTTATGTTGAGCAAAGTTATCTCATGGGTAATGCAGTAAGAGACCACAATGACAAAAATTGCATACCCTACAACTTCAGTACAACATTTTGTTGTCCATTTTAGCCCGTATGTGTTTTTGTGTTGTCTTGGCCCCTTCTTGTCCCTAGCCTAAGTTATCCCTAGTCATCCATGTCCCCTTACCCATGCTATTTGCATGTCATTATTTATTGTTTCTATGTGTTCATTTTGTTTAAGTTTTACCCCTTTTCCATGTCCTTACAATGTCTTTATTTATTGTTTCTATGTGTTCATTTTGTTTAAGTTTTATCCCTTTTCCATGTCCTTACCCCCTCTTCAGTTTTCTTTTTAACTTATCCCCCTTTTCTTCTTTGTTAAACCATTAAATGTTGATCCAAGACCTATGTTAAAATCTCCAATTTATCTTTCCTAAAACACTTAATGTGACCACCCACCATAAGATCACTCCCTGTGAGCTTAGTATCTCCTAAAAATCGAGCATGATTCTCATCCATGTACAATGTCCACAATTGAACACACAACAGGGCAGCATCCTTTTTATCCTTCCACCACCAAGATAGCATGCATACTCATTCGTTGTTAAGGCTTACCACCTACTAAGTTTTCATCCTAGTTCCCTTGGCAAATTTTTTAAATAAAAAAACCTTTGCCTCATTCTTAAAGTGACTTTCTGAGTTGTTCATATTATTTTGGCTATCTCTGCTCATAGACAACACCCTAACATAGTTTCAAATATTCCAAGAATGAGATAGCTTTGGGCCCAACTTCTCAAATATTTTTTATTAGGTCCCTAGACAATGCTGCAACAAGATCTTTGTCACTAGGTGGCTAATTTCAAAGGTTTTCCATGGGCGAGCAATTTCAATTTGTGGTTTTTGTTTAGAATTCAAATATTTTCTTGATATCTCTGTAAGTTCTCCTTCATACCCATCCCTCGCATCCATCCAATCCATCCTCATTCATTTCTCTTACCCTTTGAGTCTATTTTTCCATCTAATACCACCTCCATCTCCATTATTGAACTATAGTTTTTGTGTGCCTCCATTTCTCTCTTTGTTTCCCTCAAAACCTTCATCAACCCCTTCTCCATTTTTCTGATTTTCAGGCCTTATACCACCCCTCTCCATTGCCATTAAGCCTGCATTTTCCCATTTAAAACTGAAACTAATTAAATGGCTAAGACAACAAAGAGAATACTTTAACTTAAAAGGAAAGGTTGACAAGAATGAAAAGGTGATAGAAACACAACTTACGAATGGTCCAGCCTCTTGCAAGCTCCACACAAACGCAAAACCTACACACAACAGAACGGGGAAAAAATGTTGGGGTTGTTTCGGGGCTTGCCGCAGTCAAACCCCTGTTTTGGTGTTCCCACCTCCATGAACAGCCAAAATAGCCACGAGATAGAAAATGCGATAAAGAAAGTAATGGAAGAAACTACAACCAAACAATGGTAACAACACTATACTACGAAATCAAATGACAATGCTATATAAAGTTGATATCACCTCCCAAACAAGGTGCCCTCGAGCATGTGAAGGGAGGATGCGAGCTCGGAAGATTTAAGTGCCATCGTTGCTGCAACAACAAGAGTGAAATCCAGCAGAGTAACGCTTTAGAGCTACAACAATGGTGGAGAGTGTTGTGAAAAAGCTCAAGGAGAGTGTAGAAACGTGAAGTGAGAGTGAAGAAGCTTGAAGAAGCCGGAAATTGGAGGAATGAATCCCTGTTTTAGCATGAGTAGCAGCCCAAAAGAGGCATTTGAGGTCAGTCAAGGACTCTTCGTCACCAATGGAGAAGTGTAACGCCTCTACAGATTCCAGAGGCGAGAATCTTGTCATGACAGCAACGCGCTGCACAGACATCCGTGCGCCGCGCTTGCGTCCCTGACAAAAATTCTCCCACCAACACTATAGACAACTGCCAAGTGGGTGGGAATCAAATGGATGAAGTGGAATAGCATCGTTAGGTTTAATTTTTCTAGGGTGAGAGGATGCAAACAGGGAATTTGTGAGGGGTGCAAATTCACTCCATTACATTTTGCCCCCACTTTAGCAAGCATATGTGCTACCAAATGCGAGGTAAAGTAGATCGAAAGAGTTTAGAAATGTATACCTAAACCATCAAGGAAGTAGACCGCAATCTGACCCACCAAAAAGCACAGGAAGAGAAGATGGCTCCACAAGTCCTCGTAGCCAAGGAGAGTTGAACAAAATGTGCCGCAAATCCGCAAACCTACAAAAGGGTGAACAAAAAGGCTTTGTAGGTCCTCGGTGCTACAGAGTTGAACAAAGAGATCTCACAGGATGTAAGTGCTTCATAGGTCCTCGGACTTGCGAAGGAGGTGCCCTTGGGTGCTCGGTCCTGAAGGAAGCTAGATGTAAGAGGCTCCGTACGGTCTGACTAAAAAGCAACTTTATAGGCACACTTACAAAGTGACATGTTAATCCGCAAACAAAACATGTTAAATGTCAAAAGGAAACCATGTAGGCAAACAAGCAGATAGTCACGTAGATAGTCAACAATTTGAAGAGCTTTCAAAGGGGTCCCTTGGGAACCTTTCAAAAGAGAGGGGGGTCCACTCAAGGGACACTTAGTTTGGAAGCAATAACATTTTGAAAAGAGAATATTTTTCGCCAACGATTCTAGCATCAAGGAATCCTTTTGAAAGATTCATTTCATCAAGGAATTCAAAAGAAAGAATGTTTCCTCGTGAGGGCAAGTCAGGATTCAATCTTACGAATCCGAGATGAAAGAAAAATTTGTCTAGGGATCCATGTTGAAGAATGTAATTTTTGAAAAATATTTTGAAAAAAGAAAATAAAGATTTTCAAGAAGAGATTCATTGGCCATCGAATGCATCTTTCGAAAATCGAAGCAATGTGATAGCCCCTCCTTAGGATGGTGTGTGCCAAGCACAAAGGCATGCGACATCCTAAGGAGATAAAAGTAAGAATGAAAGTGATGTTGTGGCCTACGGAACATAACGAGATGTAACCGTGGTAATGTTGTTGCACACGCGAGGGACAAAACATGAGCACCACAACATCACAAAGCAAGCAAAGAAGAGAGAAAGATTACAAAAAAAGGAGACACCGTGACATAACAAACAAGAGACAGAGGGATCTAATATTTCGGGGTCAAAGTTGCTCATAAATATAGATAGATAGATATAATAATATGAACTGTCATCAACCTCCTACTATATTAGATCATGAAGGTCACGTGAAAACAAAATGAAAATAAAAAAAATTGGGTCAACATGGAAGGGAGGCCTAAATGCCTGCAACACTTTGCATCGTCCCCAATTGTCGTAAATCAATACACGACAAAGAGAAGAATGATATGACAAACAGAGGAAGTTTTACGACACAAAAACACTCCTATATCCAAGCACCTACGAGGGTGATAAGGGTCATCTAGGAACATATAAAACAAGCACGGGGGAACACAACACACACACACAATCTAATCTACAGGTAAAAAAGAGGTGCCCCCTAGTCCTCATCAACCAAGAGGTCGTCGTTCTCTCAATCTAGATCACTGTAAGGGGAGGGCGGATGAGCCTGCAAGGGCGGAATATCAAGGGGGGTGCCCTCCAATCCTCCTGCAACAAGAGCCAAGGAAGAAGGCCCTTCAAGGCCTTCTCCACTCAATTCCTGTTAGTTGAACGTCAGTGATCTCGTAAAGATTGCCGATAGAGCCAAGACCTCATCCACAGAGTTGAACATACACTTTACAAGGGTGCCATGTGTCAACTCAGCAGGTTATGGAGGTGGCACCCGAGATCCACTGCTAGCCTCACCAAAAGATTCGGGAGCAATGACAAACTTCAGGGACGTCGGGGATGCCTCCGTCACTAGGACAACGTAGGTCAACGCAAACTAACCTCCAAAGAAGGTGAACCCTTCTTCCAACCTCCATTGCAAGCATGGTCGTCCTACATCTTTCACTTCATCAGAGGATCAAGATCCCCATAGATGAAGTAGAAGGCGAGGAGGAAGAGGAGAAAACTGCGGTGGACACCACTAAGGTATTTGGCATGTCCACAAGTTTCAAAAAGGGCGGGATGTCCAAAAGGGACATTAGAAGGGGAGGCTCAACCGAAGGAACAATAAATACCTGCACCCTCTTCGGGTGAGGATTGTTCACGCTCGCAGGGGGAGCCGAGAGCAAGGCTGAGGTGGAGTGAACTAAAGCAAAAAGAGTGGAAGAGGACACAACAAAAGATGTAGAAGCGGGAGTTGTTGGTTCCCCTTCCTTCTTCTACAAGGCGGCTTGGTCAGTGACCAGAGCCTTCCTCTGATGCTTGCGCTCATGAGCAAGGTGGTTTCTACGATTTCAGGAGCAAGAGGTTGCAGCTTGAGAAGGGATGGAAGACTCCTGTTCAGCCATCAAAGTATCCATCACAGTTGTTTCCGGCGGAGGGAGGGACTCCTGGACGGGAACGGGAGGAAGAGATGGAGAGGAAGATGCAACAACAGCGGGGGAAGCAGGTTCGAGCGCCTCAGCTGCAGACCTCTTCCCATTCACTACCTTAGAGGTAAGAGTAGTAGGAGGCTGCGGAGGCTGAGATGTAGGAGATGCTCCACGAGGACCCTTCCCCTTATTGTACAAAACGAGTCGAGGCACTGTGGGTAAGATAGGAAGTTCAAATGCCTGACGCTTAGCCTTCCGCCAAGCGGGCACCATCGGAATCCCTAAGAGACACATAGGAGAGGAAGTCGAAGGTGTCACAGCTAAACAAGAGGAAGAGGCAGGTGGAACAACAGAGGAGGACGAAGGGCCTTGAGCGCAGGCAGGTTCCCATTCCCCTTTTGAGAGGAAGAGGTAGCCTGCTACTATGCTACAGGCTGGGTCATTTTCGACTGCCCCTTGCCCCCGGTCTTATACTTAACATAATTCCGATAAAGCAAGTTCGTTCTGGGAGGAAGTGGACCAACCGGGGCAAGCCAAAAATGATCCAAGGAATAACCCCCACAGGATACCAATTGCTAATATCCAGTGTTGTGCACAAGATGCACGACACCTTCATGAGAGAATTTCAAGCACTTATGAATTATGGAAGTGACCCCGTTCATGGAAGCTAGCCAGGGGATGCCAAAAATCACCCTGAACAAGTCAAATCCTAGAATAACATCGAAAGTAGTATCCACAACCCTAGGTTCCACTAGGACGGAAAGAGTTATGGAGCCATACGGAGTGAGAGAAAGGCTGTCATGAGTACATATAGTAGTTTTCGTCTTCTCATATTCCTCCCTCTGCAATGAATAAAGCCACAAAGTCTCCTCCGTAATAACATTCACTCGACTTGCGGGTCAAGTAGGATTCCTGTCACAATGTTTCCATTGAGGCGAGCGGGAATATATAGGGGAGAGGCTTTGTTATTCATGGGTGTCTTGTGATGTAAAAATAACATTTGGTAAACCAATCACGGGTTGAGGGGAGGACTAGGAGTAAATGAGACCACATTTACGTACGTCGAGGGCTTAGGAGAAGCATCAGAAGGATCAATAATTAAGTTCGTAGAGTGAGATGAAAACGGGTTTGTATAAATCTACAACTCACTATTCGCCTTAACCATTGACTTATTTGCATTCTGCTTCTTACCGTTGAGACGGATGGTACCGTTGTCGATGTGGTCCTGTATCTCATGATGCAGGCACATACAACATTCAATATCATGCCCGTGGACACAATGGTATTAGCAGAACGTGTTTCCATCATACCAGTCGGGATAAGGCTCTCTTAGAGTTCGAGGATCTTCTAATGTTATAATCTTATCCTTCAACAACTTCTACAGAATAGAAGAAGAAGATTCAGATAACTTAGTAAATTGTCTGTTGCACTTGAGGCCTCGATCATTAGTTGCAGCGATTTCACTTACAACAGATTTACCTTTTCCTAAGATTGATACTATAGATCTTCCTTCGGGACAGGAGCGCGAGGAAGATCCTCCGAACTGAACAACCGTCTACTAGTACTCCCACAACGCAGCACATAGATGTGCGAAAGAAGGATATTTCATTAAGGAAAATTTCTCCTGCCAAGATCATTGTAGGTTGTCTATGAATACCTTTTGCACGTCTGAGTTGGGCAACGGGTATGAGATTTGAGAAAAGAGTGCTCGGTATCACACAATGAAGTAAGTGATCTTCCCGTGCTCTCCCTGCATCGGACGAGATCCGAGAAGGTCATCTTCGGACCGATGTTAGCCTGGAACTGCTGAAGAAACTGATTTACAATTTGGTTGAATGAAAATATAGAATTATCAGGCAAGGAACAGTACCACTCTAGTGCTATATCCTTGGGAGATAGAGGGAAGAGATTGGCCATCAGAGTGTCATGGTTAAAGAAATCCATACACATCATGTTAAAAGCTAACACGTGTGTTTGAGGATCTCCTTTACCACCATATTTCTAAAACTTAGGAATTTCCTAGTGTTCCACGAGGACGCGCCCCCCCCCAAAAAACCTTTCGTTTCCTAGACAGACACGTCTCAGAGACTTGGGGACTTGGGGGGGACGTCCCCCCAGTAGCCCACCACCAACGCCACCATCCCACCACCAGTGTTGTGTCTCCAAGACTCTGCTAGGACTTTGAGGACAATGTCTAGGGGACTCCTAGTTGTCTCCAAGATGTATAATTCTTATACTTATACATCTTTTTATTACTATTTTTTCAAGTACTATATGTATTTCAGCACCTTGTTTCCCCCCTCACCGCTATCCCCTCGCTGCCCCCACCACCCCCAATCTTAGACCCCCTATCCCCGCGTCCCCGAATACGTCCCCTACCATCCCCCCGTCCCGGTCCCCAAAACCCCATGGAACGCTGGAATTTCCATCCCCTAAGGGAATGGAGTGTTCAAAATTGTCACCGACAAAGGGCTATGTTGGAAGAAGGATTGAAAGATGGGCTGGACAGAGGACTAAGACAAATTCGCCAACTAGTTTTGCATTTGACCCATATTCTATAGGAGAGCATTCAAAATAGGGTCAGAAGATGACAAAGGACCAGTGGAACCTCCACCAGAACCACCGCCACCAAAACCACCTCTAGAACCACTGTCGAAACCACCGTTAGGGCCACCAACGTGGCCTCTGCCAAAACCACCACCGTAGCCACCGCCAGACATGCCAAAACCACCAGCCCCCATTCCACCAGAGATTCTACTACCAAAGGCAGGGTTGCCCCCAGGAGGAAGAAACTCAAATCCTAGAGGTACCCTACTTGCTTTGACAGTAGGGGGGGATCAGGAGCGAAGATGTTACTGAAAGGGCCCATTTCAACCATGCATTCTAACGTCATGGGCATCGAAACACAAATCTGTCTTTCATAGGTGTCATGCTCATGACTTCGGGTAATGCTTGACCGAGGGTTGTAAGAGGGGGCATATGTTTGCACTAAGTTGGTAATGCCACGAAGAAACTCTATGCCTATCCAATCTTTGCCTAACATATACCTGATCTCATTTGCAACCCTTGCGGGCCTAGCCATGCTTTGGTCTTTCTCTAAGTGATTTGTAAGATCCAATAGCCTCTTATCTAGAGCCATGAGATGCTCTGTAGGAATAGGGACGGCTTCATTCTCGTCCAAAGGCAGAGGTGAAGGAGAAGCAAGAGGCGTAGGGGTGTGAGTGGTTTCATTGAAGTAACTGGTCTCAGTCGCCAATACCATCTCCTGAGAGGCAAGAGCCGAAGTGACCCTCATAAAGTCCATTCCTAGGTGTCGATGTCGCGCACTCCTAACTACGTATCTAGAGGTTGTAGACTGAGTTGTGAAGCTCATAAAGCTTCACAATGTGCAAGCTCACAACCCACACAAGCACGAGGAAGAGAACCTCAACACAAAGAAACGGATATTATAAGGTTCATTTCAGGTTCACCAAAATGTAGAGGGGGACCGAACGCTTAGGACCCCAGGTCACTAGAAGGTCTAGAACGATCAGCTGCCCTGATCTACCTCACGCTAAGGATTGTTTAAGGAAAGTTTAGTGTTTCAGGAGGGTGAAAAGGAAGGGCAATTATCCTTTTGTCAACCCAAGAGGTTTAGAGAACCATATGAGCTAATTCCCGAGATCCGATAGCTCTCTTCCAGAGGACCCCAGCGCAAAAGACAGACAACAGTGCAGCGTGCTAGTGTCTCGGTCAGGCGCTAGCATCTGTACAAATAGAGTATAAAATATAGTTAAGACTAATAGAGTTTTAGCTAATCTACCTGGTAAATGTGATTCTAAGCAATAACGCAAAATTGGAACTAATTAAATGGCTAAGACAACAAGGAGAATACTTTAACTTAAAAGGAGAGGTTGACAAGAATGAAAAGGTGATAGAAACACAACTTACAAATGGTCTAGCCTCCCGCAAGCTCCACACGAACGCAAAACCTACACACAGCAAAATGGGGAAAAATGTTGGGGCTATTTCGGGGCTTGCTGCAGTCAAACCCCCGTTTCAGTGTTCCCACCTCCACGGACAGCCAAAATAGCCACGAGATAGAAAATACGATAAAGAAAGTAATGGAAGAAAGTACAACCAAGCAATAGTAACAACACTATACTGCGAAATCAAATGACAATGCTATGTAAAGTTGATATCACCTCCCAAACAAGGTGCCCTCGAGGTGCCCTCGAGCACGTGAAGGGAGATGCGAGCTCGCAAGCTTGTAAGTGCCACCGTTGCCGCAACAACAATGGTGGAGAGTGCTGTGAAAAAGCTCAAGAAGTGTGTAGAAACGTGAAGTGAAAGTGAAGAAGCTTGAAGGAGCCCGAATTTGGAGGAATGAATCCCTGTTTTAGCATGAATAGCAGCCCAAAAGAGCCGTTTGAGGTTGATCAAGGGCGCAAGGGTGTTACTCTTTGTTGCTAATGAAGAAGTGTAATGCCTCTACAAATTTCAAAGGCATGAATCCTGTCAAGACGGCAGCGCACCGTGCAGACGTCCACACGCTACACTTGCATCCCCAACAAAAATTCCCCCATCGACACTAAAGACAGCTGCCAAGTGGGTGGGAATCAGATGGATGAAGTGGAATAGCATCGCCGGTTTAATTTTTCTAAGGTGAGGGGATGCAAATAGGGGAATTTGCGAGGGGTGCAAATTAACTCCATTACAGAAAGTATCCCTCAAAAGTGATGAAGAAGATTTCCTGAAAGTTGCAAGTAATAGTCTAACAAGGTCAAACACACCCTAGGGGGTCAAAGCCACATTGTTGGTTGTCTGACAGGATCAAGGCCACCTAGTAGGCTGCAAGTTCTTGATTTGAAACCCTAAACAAATGATTTTCAGTTCTAGCTTTCTGCTACATGTCAATGGCAGTCTTTGGGACTCACATATGATCAAAAATCAACCTTTTATCAAGTGAAAGTGGTCTATTTCTTGCAATTTATTTATCTTTTTCTATCATTCAAGAACAAAAAGTTGGTTGTTAATTTTGGCACTTACCTTGTAAGTTAAAAGCTAAGACTCTTGGGACACTCTTACATGCTAAGTCACGCGTTCGAATTCGAATTTGAATTCGCAACATTGAAATTCGAATGAAATTCGACAAGGGAAAAATTCGAAAAGTAAAAAATTCGAATTAAATTCGCCTTATATAATTTTGATTTTTTTAAAATATAAGTAATATACTTAAAATAATTAAAAAATAATATTGATATACTAATATGTTTAAATATATTAATAAAGTTAATAAATAATAAATATATTTAAAAATATAATTTAAATTTTAAATATTATTCATATATAAATAATAATAAATACAAAGCAAAATAAATAATAAATATGTTTCAAAATATAATTTAAATTTTAAATATTATTAATATATACATAATTAATAAATTAAATTATATATTAAATAATAAATTAATATAGTAAAAGTTTTATTTATTTATTTTAAAATATTAAAACATTGTGAATAAAAAACAAAAATAAATCCTAATGGACATTAAATTAAATTGTCGGTTTGCTTTCACGAAAGGCTTTTAATTTTGTTATTAAATTTTAGGCTTTTCCCGAAAGCCCTTTCCATACTCCTCCCCGACGAAGCCACGAGCGTGCTTGCTACAGGATGCCTTGCGCCGGATGGTGAAGTCCAGGACGAGAGTATTTGTCACGCACAGGCTCTCCATTATCGCCATCATCGACGACGGAAAAGTGGTCGACCAGGGCTCCAACAAACACAGTCACAGTCGGGGTTTCGTTATTGACGGAGGCCATCCGCCATCACAGGAGCTCCGTTTTTCTTAATATTTTTTATTTAAAAAACCTATGTTATTTAGGCAAACGAATATAGGCGAATCTGAACGAATTTTTAATCTTGTTTTGAAATTCACCGAATTTCGAACCTCATGGTTGAAATTACCGAATGCGTGACATAGCTTACATGCTATTACCAACCATCTCTATCAATATATAGATCCTATCTATCCATTTACTAGGTGAAACCATTCCATTATTCCAAGTTGTGATGTTAATTTCAATTATCTGTATCAAGGCCTTGTGAATTTGAATGAAATTACATATGCTTTGCTACTCCTTGAGAGATGTACATTTCTAAGCATGGAACCTCTGTTAAGAATCTTCCTGACAAGTTTTAGGGCCCCACCTGCTTCCTAGACAAGGCTGCCCCCTATGGGAAATGCTGTCATAGTGGGTTTCAAAGTAGGAAAATGTTGTCATGTTGATCATTAGATCTTGGGTGGCCTTGGTGTATGCCCTTTTATTTTATTTTTTTATTTATTTTTTTAAAATAAAAAAATCTGGATTTTTAGTGGTGGTGAGTGAATATTTCAGATTCCTCAGAATATTCCGGCGAAAAATATTTTTCTAGCGAGTTTTACCAAGGACAGGCGCTTTTTCCCAACAAACAAAATATTCTAGCGAATATTCTACTGACGTCAGTAGTATGGCATGTACCTATGGCCCCTTCAAGACCCCTTTGTGTCCTAAAGGGAGTATTTTTTTTCTTTTGGCCATAACTTGGGTGTATGATGTTGGTTTTTGATGAACGAGATATTGTCGAAAAGTTGGTTCCTCCAGCTTTCTAGTGGTGTGGGTCTCATCACCTTTTTTTTTTGCTGGTGCATTCTACAACCTGTTGAATTCAAAGGTGCTATTTTCAGTCTCAAGCTCGTAACTTTTGACCAGTTTCTTCATTTTTCATGATTCTAGCGGCATTGGAACTGTCTTTCAGAGGTCTTCATTTCCATCTATGCACTTTTTCTAGATTGATCTTCAAGTACATTTTATTCATGTTTTGTGTTTTCACACTCTGGTGAATTAGTTGGATGTCTTGGCTCCTAGAAACTTTTCGTTTGCCTGGGATGACTCGTTTTTGTCTGTTCTCTATGTTTCCAATATTCTGTCCTATTTGGGCATTGTAGACATCTTTTCATACACATTCTTTTTTGTAGACGCACTGAGATAAATTGCCATTCTGGTGTATAAGTTTTGGGGATTTTGCACATCCTGTCATGCCTTTTGTACTCGCACTATAATATAAAGTGCCATGGGGGGGTTGATGTTTGCCTTTGGTTTGCCATCACACCTTTGTCAAGTGAGTGTTCCTTCCATGACAAGGAATCTCAGTGATTCTTGCCTCATGTGTGTGTCTTAGTTTGCACACCCTTTTATTTGTAGGTTGTTTCTCCTACATGCACTTCTTGGTTTCACTTAGTTTCAACGTACCTGTCTTGTACTTATGGGGGGGTTTATATTGTTGGTGTTAATGCTTCTTTGGTTTCACAGTTTGAGTAATCTATGTATCTAGTTCTTGTTCATATGTACTTTTAGATGCAGCATACATCAACGGTTGGTTACATGCATTTCAGCGAGTTGGAGCTTTTACATATGGACACTCTTGCATTCATGTTTCTAGAGGTGACCTTCCATTTTCATTTGATCAGAGACTACTGGGTACCTGTATTTTAAACTTGCATCTTGCTTGTTGAGGAGTGTCGTTTTTGGTCACTCATACAATTTCATGTATTGTTTGAGTTCTAGATGCTTGTCTTTGTTTGCCATCTGATTCGAGTAGTGTCGTTGGGGACACTCATACATATTATTGTCTCTCTCGTGATCAGTGTTCTTTAGACTATTGGTACCTATATTGTCGACTTGCATCTTGCATGTTGAGTAGTGTCGTTAGGGTCACTCATGTAAATTCATGTACCACCTGTATCTTCGACCTTCAAATTTTTGCCTTTGTTTGCCATCTGATTCCAGTAGTGTCATTGGGGGAACTCATGGAGTATAGTCTCCTTGATCTTGACATTTGTACCTTCGATTTCTAGATGCTTTGCCTTTGTTTGCCATCTGATTCGAGTAGTGTCATTGAGGCACTCATGTAGATTCTTATTATCTTGATCCTGATCATCATTTGTTTCAGAGGAGGTTCTTCATTTTAGCACTATATCAGTCATCATTCGACAGCAGTCTCCAGCTTCGTGCTTTAGTGATGTTCTACATGTTCCTTTCTTGTTTGGGACATTGTTTGGTTGGAGGCTTCTCAATCCTTCACACCTTGATCTGGAGACTTTTTCAATCCTTCATTCACCTTTCTCTTTTTTGGAGAGGAGTTTTCTCCCACAATGGTTTTCTCCTTTTCTCCAGTTGTGAGAGATCTTTTGTTTATACATGGGTACCTCACCAAGCCTTGTTTGTCGAGACCCATAATGCATTCTCTTTTTAGGGTTTTTAGCTACTCCCTAAGTTCATCTTAAGGGGGGTGTTAGAGTAATCATGCATTAGTTAATAATTAATTACTCTTTAATGGATTATTAGTCTAATTTATTCTCATGCACTTAAGCTAAACTCAGGAGTGCTTTTATGCTTTAAGGTTTTGCTCCTATATAGCACTAAACCCTCATTGTAATTATCTCTCGAGCTTTCATATCTTTTGATAGTCTCTTGCTTTTGTAGTTTTTTCTTGTTTGAGGAATATTGCACATATTGTTTGCAGATCTCTTGCGTGGAAGGTGTATTTGTTTGTTGTTTGATCCTGTGGCTCGTCGTTTTGTGGTTTTTCACAATTCTAACAAGAATAATTAGCATCAACACTATAGTTTGAAAAGAAATACCTGTGAGGAATAGATGTTCAATAGAAAGCATCAAGTTCCTAGAGCAAATTTAGAAAATGCACTAGTAGTCATAGCACACATTGGCATGATAATCCAAGTTTTCAACTATCTAGATTATACTTATTTGAGTAGAGAATCCAAAAAAAAACTATGGCCACAACCATAGTTCATAAACTCAAACTCGGCAAAAAACTTGGCAGCCCCAAATTCAACTCAGACTCGGTGACTCAGCTAAACTCTATAACTTATAAAAAATTTAAAATACTTAAATTCCTTAAAAAAATATAAATCAGTCCCCAGATACTTGTATGTGCAAAAAAATCTTCACTCAACAAGTAGAAAACCCTAGGTGCCTGAACATAGAAGAAACTTGGCAACATAATACATTCAAAAACACAGTGAAAAGACCACAAAACCGTGCGTTTTCAGCATTTTTTGCATGTTTTTTCGATATATTTTTCCAACATGATAGTCATCCTGCATTCGACAGTCAATTTGCTCAAAAATAAAAACACAAAAAACAGTGTCGCAAGTTCCCACCCAAGTAAATTGTTTTTATTTTTTTGCTTGTGAGTAATCACCAAGTCTACAATCTATGGCCACAACTGCTGTAGACCATAAAAGATTGTTAATGCAGTATACTTTTAAATGCCCTTTCCTCATTTTCTAGGTTATGTATCTTATGTTTGGTGTAGAGAACCTCAAGTTCTCAAATGCTTTGATATTAGATGAAGAAAAACGACTATGCAGCCATCACCACTTCACTTGATGACTTTATACCTGATGAGCAACAACCTCATTTGATCACGATAAGGCAAACCAAAGCACATTAGCCTCACCAAGAACTGACCAAGCTTTATCAAATGAGGGAATTAGAGAAATTACATCATAAGCACGTCAAATGCAACAGTTGTTTTCCAGCCTAAGATATATTTTCTTGGGAATAATCCATCTTCCAACGGAGAGGAAACTTAAGTGTAGGGTTTCAAATCATGATAAAATAAAGGCGTATTATCCATGGGAAAATATCAATTTCGGCAGTCAAATCACATCAGATGCTTCTAATTTCCAGAATTTCATACAGATGTTTAAGCTAAAATTTTAGATACCACAAGCCTTTATGCTTTATAGCCTTTCAGGTTTGACAAGAAAATGCAGGTGTTATTAGTCTGTAAGAAGACTGCAAAGCCACATGCCATAGATTGAAAAAATTAGAAGCTTACCTACAAAATCTTTGCTGTATATGCCGTTAGTCTATAGAGTCTATCTTGTACTGTATTTATAATGTTCACATGGGCCTCATTCATTGGACAGAGACCCATTTCAATAGAGCATATATAATAGTAATAATAATCTCTTTCCAAGTAGAACAGTATTGTTTGAGCATTAAGTAAATTGTCACAACTGTTAAGAAGAGGTCAACGTATTTTTTGAGTCAGCTGTCTGACGACCAGGTACTGGTATTGAGGGTGGACATTGGTCAAATATCCATAAAATAGAACTTGAATTTACCGAAAGAACTGATGGGGATTCTGAACTTTGAAACAAATGTTTGCAAACTAAACTATAAACATTGGAACTCTTATTCTGCATCAAGGTAACGGTCAGGTGCCTAAATGTATAAAATGATGAAATATGTGGAAATAATTGATTCACCTCTGTGAAAACAGGTGCTAGTTCAATTTCTTATGATCTAACCCAACGAAGCATGAAAAACCAAAAATGATATAAAAAAACAGTAATTATAACAATAGATTAGAATTTAAAACAAAAAATTAAAAAAAATGATGAAAGCAAGATAGACCGTTTATGTTACCACATTAAATAAAGAAGGATCATTCTTGAATAGATCATATGCCTCGCTGCCTCTGCACAAAAGAAACACCATAATTTAAATTAAGGAAATATAAGCATTTAACTGTTTTAAGAACTTCATTGCTCAACTGATTAAAATGCTAAGAAGAATAAAGGAGCCAAAAAATTTGCAATGAATTGTCAAAACCATTTGATAAAGTCGCTTAAGAAATGGAAAGGAACATATCAGCACCACTGCCTATTACACCATTCATGAATATCAAGAATATCCATGTTGATGTCCTAATCCAAATATTTTGAGTCACCATCAGATTCTTGGCCAACCTAAATAACATAAAAAGATGCCATACATTTGTTCAGTTCAGGTGCTTGTTGTACCTGCAAGTGTAAAGCTTCTCATTCAACATTCGAAAATGTCCCCCTGCCAATCTTGCTCGCATCTGCACAGCCATTATATAATTTTACTGACCTCAAATGAAAAATGCATGTGTTCTAGAAGCTAATAAATGCACATTATTCATTATTTAAACCCCCAAAATATACAGTAAATGCTGGACTGAAATTGAACGGTTAACATAAAATTACCAAATAATTCCTTCAGAAGAATGAGAATATCCACACTGAATTTGTTTGGAAGTGAGAAAACAAATGCAAGCACATCCCAAAGCATGAATTCAGAGTTAGGCAATGGATTGGTAAATTGCAGAATTACACAAGCTGGAATCAGCATGAACCTTTTATATGGGTGCTTTCTTCCACAAGTACATTTGTATCAAAATGTTATATAATTGTTTTCCATATTATTTTGAAAAACTACAATATTTCAAAATAAAAAATGTCTGTGCATTATTATAAGTTCTTTTTCTACTGCTGATAGAAATTCTAATGCTCTAAATATCCTTCAAAGGGAAAATAAATCGTTTCTGTGTGCTCAAGACCTTAAAAATTCAAAATAACTAGAATAAAAACAGTCAAAACGAGATTGAATGGATTAATCTTTATGTTGACTTTCTACGCATAGTTTTCAATTCTAGAAAATGGACCATAAGTTCTTTGCATTTTGTCTTCTGAATATATAGCTACAATTCTAACATGAAATAGATGAAAATATTTAAAGTTATTTGCTGTGGCCAACATCATAGTACTTGCTGGGACTCAAGCGTCAAAATCTGAAATGTGCTGGACTGTCTAGACTCGCACATCCAAGTCTTCAATATTCCACACAAGATATTTGCTATTTTTTTGATTTTAGGGTTTTGATTTTTGCCCTAATTTTCTGATTTTCAAATCTGATTTAAAACCCTAGTTTCTGCAATTCTGATTTTCTGTTTCAGACTTAATCAAACACTTATAACAGCCATTTAACATGCCATAAACATCATAACAATCATGCCAATACATGTGCCAAAGTCATAGTTGAATTACACAATGATTCAATACCAAAATGTTATCAAAATGATGGGAAACTCAGATTGGAAGTCTGCTGTTACAACTTCAGAAATATAAAGTCTTCAAATACAATCAATATTAAGGCCAAACATGCCAAACATGCCCAGCTACGACCTGCTATAAACCCTAAATTTTATACATACCAAATTTCATACAAATTTGACCTCTAAATGATGAAAAAAGACCTCCAAGGTGTGGCGCTCAATCTAGGGCTTGAAACCCTATGGCAATGAATCTCCACAACACCAAAAAGGCTGAATCAAGTGGGCGCACAGGTCTGCAATATTTGTTGTTCAATGATGCCAAATGAATGCAACTGAACCCCCAAATCGTGTCCCAAAGGTTGGCACCCAGATTTAGGGTTTGAACCCTCAAAAAGGTATGCAAATGTGCCCTCTAAAACGACTCAGAAAACTGCTGTTGATAACTTGCACAAATCTGAAAGTGAATCTCCCAAGAATGAAGATGCCAATGAACACAAATCTGCCCTAGTTCAATCTGCAGAGATAATTGCTTATAACAACCCCTCAAATCTTTACAAAATTCGCCAAATCAGCACAATTGTGAACCCTAGATGGATCCACCTCGAATGGCAATGGGTTTTTGTCCACTACCACTTATTCCTCTAAGGGTTTTCGTCCTCAGAAGAGCTGAACCTGTAAACACAAGCTCTCCAAAATTCTTTGATAGAAAATACCAAAACCAAGATGTCCAAATGACTTGCTCTCATATCTTTTTAAAGGCCCGACTGAATCTTCTATAGTAATCCAATGTAACCTTCTCAAACTTCTAGAAGAACACTTTATTTAATAAAGTGACTTTATAGTATTTAATAAAGTCTTTATAATATTTAATAAAGTGACTTTATAATATTTATTATTTTGTATTTGTCACTTTAACTAAATTAATTAAATAAAGTTATCCTTTTGATATTTATTTAAAATAGATAACTTTAAAATAATTAATTTAATTATTATTTCCTTCTAACTCCATTATTTAGCTTATGAGAATAAAATAAGCTAAATATCAATATTTGCTATTCCTCAAAAGAATGGGGACATTACAGTCCTCCCTTACCAAAGATTGCTTGTCCCAAGCAGTCGATACCTGAATGCCCAATACCAACTTCCAGGATCCTATATCAATCTCCGAAATCTACAAACTCTACTATCTGAAACACTATGCTACAAGAGATCTGTAAATAGCATCTCCTTATCTCTCCTCAATAGTAATACAATAATTCTCAACATGTAATCAGCAAACTCACCATCACATACCTTAGTCTTCACAGAAGACCACTACGCTACTCCGATTATCATGTTCCCCAAATTCTCATAAGGACGATGACTCATGATTGGAAGTGAAAACATCATGCAACATGTAAAACCATCTACTTCATCATGCACAAAACAAACCTCCATCCCTGTGGTAATCACCGTCTTTGGTACACTATCAATCAAAACTCTCAAGACAATCTTT